>JANTCA010045635.1:4322-40410 GCA_024741275.1 Chironex yamaguchii
TTGGATAGTGGAGTATGAAGATGGATGGTTGGAGTAAGCTGTTGGATAGTGGAGTATGAAGATGGATGGTTGGAGTAAGCTGTTGGATAGTGGAGTATGAAGATGGATGGTTGGAGTATGCTATTGGATAGTGGAGTATGATGATGGATGGTTGGAGTATGCCATTGGATAGCGGAGTATGAAGATGGATGGTTGGAGTATGCTGTTGGATAGTGGAGTATGAAGATGGATGGTTAGAGTATGCTGTTGGATAGTGGAGTATGATGATGGATGGTTGGCATATGCTATTGGATACTAAAGTATGATGATGGATGGTTGGAATACGCTGTTGGATAGCGGATTATGATGATGAATGGTGGAGTATGACAATGAAAGGTGGAGTATGGAGACACATAATGGAGTCTGCCATTGGAAGGTTGAGTACGAGGATGGATGATGGAGTATGACAACGGACGATGAAGTACGTTGATTGATGATAAAGTATGTTTGTTTATTTTTTTAAACAATATCTTGTTTTAACAGTGGGATCTCTACAATTGAAGTATCATACACACAATACAGATTATCACTTTACATGCTACTTCTTATAATGCTCTATTTATCATTCTCCTAATAAAGGAAAATCAGAACAATTTTCTTACTCTGGTTAGTCAACAAAAGATAAATTCAAATCTGTTCCTGATATTATAAGTTATTGTCATGCTCAATTACATATAAACTGTGCACTGCTATTAAACAAGTGCTATTGGGCATGCATTTTGGAAAATCTTTCAGCTGAGCCCCTCGTTAAAAGGCTAACATAAGTCCAGAACTTATAAATGGGATGTTATGAGTGCAGCATGTTTATCTTTTTAGCTTCAGTCTACTGACATACCAACAGGAGCGGAAGCTGAGGGGTATTCAAGGTATGCACTGAATACCTATTTTTTTCCTTATACTTTTTAAGCTCCAAAATTTTTTTCCAAAAATCTTGCACATTGATAACAACAGCCACCCTGGGGGGCTTTGACCCAATGCCCTTTTCCTTTTCAATTGAAGCATTTTACCAGCCCTGGTGTGCCTCAACTTTCAAGGACAAGGATGTTACAGGTCTTCGCGCACTTTAAGATCAGCATGGAATTTCAACTATAGTCACATTGGGTACTTTTTATGCATTTCTTAAAAAACTTTTGATTTCCTAAACGCTGTTTTTCCTGGTTTTTAATTTTAATCCATATCCTAAATGCATGCATTATTGCAATGTTGTGATTAATTAAAATTAACACAATTACGGTATTTAAAATTTTATAAGTGCATTAAAAAATCAATAATACAGATTAATAAGTGCATAAAAATTAAAGCTCAATTGTCTGTAACTTTTATGCATTGAAACATAATTTTTACGCATGTGTTTGACACCGAGAGTAAACGTTCTAGCGTGCGTGAGGCAATTAAAACGTTTCCTTTTTGTGCAAAATGAATCATTCTTTCAAATCAAGCAGTGAAAAAATGTCTACATTGAAGCCTGCTGAACGGCATAAAAATAAATAAAGTTACATATTAGCCTTGGAAAGACAAGACAATTTTTGTACTTCTTGCGTCCAAGATTCCGATTTTTGATGACAATATAATAACTGCAAAATACAATATCTTCTTTGTGATCAGTTAAAAAGAGCTCTTCGTGATGTTTTACAGTGATCCATAACTCAAAATTTATAGGCAGGGCATTCCTTGCACTCCCCTTCAGAGAGTAATTCTTTTCCTAAAATTTGAATACCTATTTAAACTTGGCCCCAGCCGCCCCTGCATAGCAATGTGGATACTTTCTCTCTCTTGTCTTGCATATTTTTATTACAATATTACCTACACTTTTACAGACAAGACTTTGTTTCAACACGTTATATGCTGTTGATTCTCACTACCTGAATTATAATACCATTCATTTATCATTTTCACAGTTGTATACAAGAGAAAGTGAAATATTTATTACAATTTAAACACTTCAATAGGTGTCTCAAGCATATACTGTATGAACCATCACACACTTTTCTCTGCCAATGCAAAGGGCAAGCATGTTCTGTACACAAAATATTTGTACACAAAATATTGTCTGACTAAAGGTTTTGAAAGATAAAACTTTCCACTTTAATCAAATTATGCAACTTAAAAGTTGGAGTACAAGTAAGCAATATTTACCTCTACCAACTGGCTCTTATTCATTCCAGGTCTTGTTGGTATTTTGTAAAAGCGTTTATACCTACGCAACGTGCTAACTTGAAGTTGTGACAAATCAATCTAACAGACGAAATAAATAAATTTGTGTCAAGGAAGCATAGCGACCTAAATGTATAATGACATGATGAAATTTTCAACTACAAATATATCTACTTGAATCTACAACACGGAAGGCAATGACAGAAAAACCTCATCAAAGAAACATCAGTTTTGTCCAACTTATGGGCTTTAGCAGCATCAATGCCTATTTTCATGGTAACTGACAGATGCAGGGCTGTAAATAGCCGTTGGACATCAGATAAGTCCGATAAATTTTAGGAAACTGCCAATGGAATTGCCTTCAAAATTTAAAGAAATGTCCGATGCCAGTACACGTACCTTTCATAAATGACCATCAAATTTTGGTCACCTTGACACAACAACGAGAACATGATTCCATTAATTAGCTGATCTGATGAAATAATCAAATCCAATTTAAATCAACACCTTGAGTTTCGCCACACCAAAAACAAAACAATTGAATCCTCTGAAACATGGTATTCTTTAGACCACTAAACATGGACCACTAACGGCTGAGGTGGCAAGGTGGGGCAAAATTGCCCCCCCTACTCATATGGTATCCATAAAAAAGCCCATATACAGTAGGGTTAACAGCTCTTCTTGGTGTCTCTAAAGCCATTTTTTGCAAAATTTTTGATGCCCCCCCCCCTGACGCCCATTTCTGAAAATGTCCAACACCAAAAATTTTCACTATTTACAGCCCTGAGATGGTAATTTACTGTGGAGTTACAGGTCTATTGTTTATGATGATATGGAACTAAAGACACTACCAGGCACCAGGTATGATGGACAGAATGTCTACC
Source organism: Chironex yamaguchii (assembly GCA_024741275.1). Lineage (NCBI taxonomy): Eukaryota > Metazoa > Cnidaria > Cubozoa > Chirodropida > Chirodropidae > Chironex > Chironex yamaguchii. The sequence goes on from JANTCA010045635.1 coordinate 7,400, forward strand.
TACATTATGTGTGCTTGCGTTTGTTCAAACCGTATAGCAACATTTATGATGTTTTCGCATGGTTTGTGATGCAATGGCTGTGGCAGTGCAAAAATTATCAGTTACTTCAGTTACACCCTTCAAAATTTAAGCTGGATCTACCAATGCAATAGAATGTGACTGAGTGACATGGATTGCCTGCTTGTGAGGCACACAAATAGAAGTTATCACAAGTATTGCAATTAGTGAACCCACCGAAAACAAACAACAACAGACTCACAACCTCAGGATTTTCGCCATCGTCCTCTTCTTTTACTTTTCCTTTTGGTTTATTTCTTGCTTTTTGTATAACATTCTTGTGATGGTCACAAATATAGAGGTGCTTGACCTGCAACAGTGAAAGGATGTGATGGGATGTAACATACCCTAAATTATACCCTAAACCATGAACAAAAACTAGCGAAAACACAGTAAATAATGGAGTCCATATCGTTATACCTTGAATAAAGATTATTGCTTATCAAGCCTTGCTATATCCTCTAGGCCTTGGTCACCTCCAGGTACCCAATAAGATTTGGAGTTTCTCAATACAAGGTCAAGGTTGAGGACTGTAGACCCAGGTTAAAGACAAAGCTCTCTGTATCACTAACCAATTTGTAGCATTGGTGGAACAGGGCGTGTAAGGAGAAGCAATTAACTAAACCTGTAGCACGTTTTATGACGCCTTCATATAAAGACCTTAATATTCACGTTTCGAAGGAGGAGTGTTACAAACCTTTACACAAACTATTAAAGAGACGATAGAACTCGGCACATGAGCACGCCAACCATAAAGTGAGATCCAAGTGTTAAATTGTTATGATGATCGACTGTTAAAACTACAGATCACGGCCTGTCTCGCGAATAACACATCAATAACTTACGTTGTTGTCTAGACAGAAACCAAGTTTCTTCTGGCGAACGAGTTTCTGGACTCGATAGTTGAAACTTGCATTTCCTGCAGGCCTCTTGCATCTTGTGCCGTTCTCCGCAAGACAGCATATCTGATCCGAAGATTTCGAATCCTTGTCGTTATCTCTAGTCTGATTAAAAGCCATGAGAGAAAAGAATATAGGCAGTGATTATAAGGCCTACACGTCGCAAAACATGAAAAACAGTTCCTTTATTTTGATAACTATAAAGAAGGCCGTTCCTGCCTCGTTTGAATTTTGTCGCCGTAGCGGGCAACGGGAATCTGGAAACAAGTTTATTGTAATATAACCAATAACATTAAAGCAATTGTCATATAACAATGCTATTGTAAAGACGACATAGCCCATCAGAGGGAAGGATATTTAGACAAGTTCCGGGGAGGGAAAACACAAGACAAAATATAGGGAGGGGTGCACGGTAAAGTTGGGAGAGAGCACTAAAGGAAGAAAATTGATTAACGTGTTATTCCAGTTAAGATTTGGGATTTTTAAGTTTGATTTGGTCTCAGGTACTTAATCGATTGCCCTTACAATTGAACTTGAGTTGCAAGGAGATATTTGGGTCCCTTAAGAGCTGAAACAGATGCGTGTATTAAGATTCTTGGTGAAATTTACACCTTGCTTAAATTTAATGCCCAGAAAATTGTGGAAAATGTCAACATGATAGAAATAATAAGCATTTAACGCTTCATATGTTCCCAAAAAGCTTTGTTCAAGTTGGGGAGCTTCCTAGTTGCAAAGATACTTTATTGACACATTATCCAATAACATGACCTTCCTTATCCTGGCTAAGGGTATCAGTCATTGCAAAGTCTTTTGTTACAGCGCAACTTTTGGATATGCACCAATGACAAGAAACTTCACTATGCCATTAAAAGCCTGGCCCCTAAGGCAAGTTTGAAATTCAGGTAGCTACAATCAATTGCTTCATACCATTCTTCACACAAGACATCTATATCTATACTAGCTACTCTGACTAATACTCTTTAAAGCCAAGCATTTGCAAGCAGAAATAATCTTGCACTGAATGTAGATATATAGATTTACATGACCAAAGTATTGACATCAGTGTATTCAAAATTTTTACGGCAAAACAAGTGTAGCTGTTTCATAATATCTACATATAACAAAAAAAGTACAAATGGGTGCCTGTTGATGAACGGAGAGCATCAGGTATCCATTTCTATTCATGAAAGAGCTAGCAATTGAGCCTGTCTTTCTTGTAAGCCTCATACTAATGTTAGCTCTCACTGTGATAAAGCGAGATAGATGGTCTCAGTGCCTATCATGTGACATGAACAAGGCTCTGTATATCAAAAATACATGGATAGGTCCTTCTCTTCTTCAAAAGGGTGGTAAATCCACAAATTCTATATTTTGTTAGTAGCCCCCCCGCCCCCAGCATTACATTTTTGCAAATCATTTGCATATTGGGCCGTCCATCAATTGTTTGGCCACAGAGTGGACAGGGCTGGTAGACATCAAGGATTAAGTTAGGTCTGTAAGTGCATACTTTGCCAGTAACTACCACAAGTAAAATGATTATTGTGTGCTCAAAAAATCAAGCCTGGTTCTCAAGACTTCAAATTTGATATGTTTTCAACTGTGCTAAGCAATCAGTCTTGTATATGAAGTGCTATGTCGTATGGGAACAGAATCTACTCAACCAAGTTGTATAACAGACTAGGAAAAAATAATACATGCACAAGGATAAAAATATTGGGGGTGAGACATAAGAAGCAATAAGAATGACACCTAAAAGATAAACTGAACATAGTTATGCTTATAATCTTTCATTCATTTGTTATCTTTACTATACTTGTATCCAAAGGTAAGTCCTCATGTCGTAGGCTCATGGAATCAGAAGCAGAGCACAGATTACAACAAAATCTGTTGAGAAATACAGCTATCTGAGTAGTTGAAGAGGTTGTGCTGGCTACATTTAGCAGAGAAGACCTCATTCCAATTGTGCTAAGGTCACCATGCCACAGGAAGATGAGTGTCATTTACTATGGCAATCTCCAAAGCCCAGTGAGAGGAAATCAGATGCCAATGATGTGAAAACAAGATCAGCCAAAGAAATGATTGAAGCACTGACAGGATCTGCTTTTGACATCTACACAGATGGTTCCACTGTGGAAGTACACAAAGTCGTGGTAGAGGTGCACTAGTTTTGGATAATATTGAATGTGTGGAGTATGAGCTCATGGCACCAGCTGGCAATGTTACCTGCAATTACACAGCTGAAATCACAGTAATATCATTTGGCCTACAACAGATTGCCTTGTTTAAAAAGACACTGTCCCTACTAATGCAAGAATAAACCTGTTTACTTTCTCATGATCTGCAGTGCAGCAACTGGCAGACGCAACAAAATGCAAGTTGCTGCCCCAGTGTCCTTCGGCACTGCCAAGGTCTGCATTGCCCAACATTGCAGGCAATCATGGCTGGGAGCCACAATGGTCAGCAACGCTGAGAAGAAAAGACAGAAAGACCTGGAAAGGAACCTCCACTAAGAAGAAAGGACATTGCTGAGCGACTTAGAACTGGCAGAAACACACACCAAAATTATGGTTGTACCAAGAACTCATCACCAAAAACAAAGAGCAACCAGAAGATGCCAGGGGCTCATGCTGCAGGCACAACTCTCAAACTAAGAGATGACAAAATGCCCTGCACTTCAGCCTGCAAGGCAAAACTATTTCACTGGCAGCAATCCCATGCTGCTGTTATTCGAAAACCTAACAGCTGCAGTCCACTACCTGAGAAGACCTGGGATATTATGACCAGCACAGATATGGCCAACAGATTGATCCATCCAGAAAAGAAGAAGACCTATCCTGTACTCTTCTTGGCCATAGGAACAATCTGCAAGCCATTGCAGACATATCATCATTTTTTACTATTTAGGGCATCTCTCATTGCCTGTTCAGCTGTCAGACCAGCCCAATCCAGAATACTGTCTATTCATGCTCCACATAGCCTTCTCCTTTCCTCTTACCTTCCACTACATCCTGTGGTATAGTTTTAGAGAGTGTATTGTTCTTTCAGACTGTATAACCAAACCAGCTTATCTTTTTCTTTGTCATGATCTCTAACAACTTCTCCTGTTGACCATCTTTTTGACAATTTGCTTCCAGACAATGTCATTGGTGTGATGTTTAATGTCAGATACCCTGGGAATCCTCTCTAGAGGACTTCATCTCAAATGTGTACAATTTCTCTTCCAGCTCAGCAGTAAGTGTCCATGGCTCACATTGATAGGTAATGACAAATGCCACCAAACTCTTGGACTGTTTTACTTTAGTCAAGACGCTTATGTCTCTGCTTATGTGCTCCAGACTACATTTAGCTTTGTCATGGTTGCAGTTGCAGCTCCCACTCTATGTCAGGCAGCTTTCTTGCAGGTATTTAAAGCTGTGGAATACCTTACACATATATATACATATATACAATTGTCAAGAATGGAGCATTACCACAATAACTGCACTAAGTGGGAGTTGACGGGGCTCGAATTTGTAACCCTCAGACTCAAAAGCAAACACTCAAACCTCTGTGCCACTTGGCACAAAGGTTTGGGGAAGGACTTTCAAAGTCCTTGGTGTTACGACACGAAACCCAGCGGCTGGTAAGGGGAAATTCATTAATATTTTCTGTGTTTTGACCAGCACGTAAGAACGTGAGATTCCCATCTTTGCAAACTTTAAGGCTTCAACATATATTATTTATCTCGTTGCACAGCACTCCGTTATTTTAGGCCGTGCCACCCTGATCTTTCCTCTCGATGCAACCACATCTCATGCATCCTTACTGCTGAAAAGACAGAGAATGGGGAGCTCACTTCATGATGTTACGTGATATGTTATGACGTGGGATTCGACACACGACTCCTTAAGTCAAGGGCTTTGAACCTGAAGGTCATGTATCTTATACATCAACCCTCGAAGACAACAATTCCAGACAAGTCACCAACAACACGAAATTTGTTTCAAAATATAATAAAATTTCCCCCCAAATTATTGTGGGAATAACAACAAATGACATGTCTTGTGAACCTTTCAAAAATACGTTTAGCATTTAAATTAAAGGGCTATGGCATGTGAGTTCCGTTGTTTCTAGTACTAATGAAACCCCACGAAGTTTTATCCTCAACCGTAAGGAACCAAGTGCTCTAAACCTTCAGGGATAATGAAGAAATTTCTAAGAAAACCCACAAATTTTCACCTACACGTGAAAATATCTTCTCAGTAACGATGTCTCAAGCTGTAAGTGTAAAGTTAGCTCCACTTCAACGGACCTCAGCTCTAAGCTTCATGTCGAGTCTTGGATTTGAAACTGAGCAAAAATAAAATCAGCTAACCATGATAGATAATGCTCTTTCCCAGAACGACTACGTATCAGTCTAGGAAACAATACAGTATACGTTAATCCTGCTCTTAGGCCATGCAATGTTAGGCTGATAATATTCTGTCTTAAAGAACTGTCTCCATATTTTAGTAATGTCCGTCTCAACGACCTGTAAAGAATTTTACCGTTATTTAAATAGTCTCATTTTGCTTTGCCTCTTGTAAAGACTAACCCCGATATTTCTGGCTTGATAAGATTATGTAAACCACTTAATTGTGCAACAATGTCAATAACATCGACGTCGATCAGGAAATTCTGAAAGATACACAATAGGTTATTCAAACGGCAACATGACTCCTTATCAACGACTTAACAAAATAGAACGTGGTTTGCAACAACGATAAGTTAACAAGGTTTCGCTTTAAAATCCACAATGTAGAAGTTGACAGAGATACTGACCGTATTAGCGCCGTCTTTTGAGTGATATTTCTTAGATCTTTTCATCCCTCGCCTTGAAGTGCTACTTTGTGAGTTTGGCTGCAATGGCATGAGAGACGATGACGGTACAGCTCCTGTAGTTAACTTCCATCGAGTTGTTTTCCCCATTCGTCTTTCCATGACATTAGAACTGTCAAACTGGTCTTCATCAAAGTGATCACTGCACAAAAAAGAACTGTTTTTCTTGTACTTAAACTCTGAACGTGTAGTCTTTACAACAGAGGACCACATATCGTGTCTTCTAGGGGATTTCAATGGATCAGGAAAACCGAACACACCGACTCCATCGATCTTACGTTTTCCACAATATCTAGCCGCACAACGCCATCCGACGTTGATTTTTCCTCTCCTTGAACCTTTTCTTGTGCTGTTTGACGATGGTTCACTCTGGTTTTCGTTGTCTGAATTTATATTTTCGCTGCTCATTTTCGCCACACGACACAAACTTAAGACAACGTGCAAAATTGATCGTTGATGCGAGTGGCTTGAGGAGAGACATGTTGTGACGTCATAACCGGCGAACCATGAGGACCAAGAGGGGGTGATGTTGACTTACTAATTCCCTCAGGGTCAGAGTTGGAAAGAAGTAAATACGTTTAACTATCTTAATTCGATAATATTTAATGAGGCAACTTGCGAAAGGGGGGGGTGAAATGACGAATAGCAATGGCAATTGCTCAGGTGAGTAAATTGATTGAGATCTGGAATAGCGGTAACATTAGGATGAGAGTCAAGCTAAATCTTCTACATTCCTTAGTAACATCAATAGTTTTGTATGTATGCGAGACCTGGACATTCACAACTAGTATTGAAAGAAGATTAAGGGCATTTGAAATGAGATGCTACCGCAGAATGCCCAATATTTCCTGGAAAGACCACCACATCAATGAAAATGTGCCGAATTAAGCTGAAAGGCTAGTAGGGAGAGAAGAAAAGGGAATAATTAGAAACAGCAAGAAGAAAGAAGCTATAATGGTTTGGCCACATATGCAGAGGGAAAGGATCTTTAGCAAACATCATAATGAATGGCGAAGTTGAAAAGAAGAAGGAGACCGACAGTGCCGGATCTGAAAAGTTCGTGGTGGGTGGGTGTGGGGGGGTTCCAAGTTGAAGACGGTTAGTCGTTACACGAGTAAATTGAGTGCCGCAGTCACGCACTCAATGACCGGAGGTCATTGCTCAAACAGCTGCGGTTTGGGGGCACTGAGAGCCCCACAGGGAGGAACTTTACTTTCCGCACGTTATGGAGTGGCTTTTGTCTCGAAAACAATGCGTGCATAATGAAATAGGCCCAAGTCGCATCAAAAGTTTATCATGAAAAACCTTATCTTTATGTTTTAAGAACAAAGGTGGCAAGGAAGTTTCGCTAATCCTTCCAGTGCGACCGTTAAAATGAGACTACCCTCAAAATCAATAGAATGCACGAAGGCTTGATGGTGAAATGTCATTAGTATAAGTACGGTATAAAAGTTTCTATCAGTTAGTTTTCCTCATTTTCTGTCCAAATTTGAACTAATTCTTCAAATGATTACATATAGGTACAGGGTTACGTAATGGCTAACGTAAAGACCTACCTATCCCACATATTTATCGTAATCAGTCGTAACCAAAAAGGTTACTCCTACCTACCATCATATCATGGTCACGTACTTATTGAACGTTCCCAAATTAAGATAGTGGCATTGGCATACCTTCTTGTAAACTCTATCCAACATGGCAAAGCGAGGTTTTCGGAAACCAGGAAACCCCCTAAATCCGCCCCTGACCAAGAAAGAACTGGGTGATTTGAAAGCGTCGACGAAATGTTGAGAATTGCGTTAGAGAAGTGTAACAGCCAGAGCAGTGCAGGAAGAACGTAAAGAAAGACCAGTATCCTAACGATAATTACCGGAAAAGGTAAGCTATCCTAGGGTCAGGGTACAAGATGATAAAGATCTTGAGGAACTTTTACTAAACATTGATCACTCAACGCAGTGAAAAATGAACTAAAGTTTGTATTTTGTAATGAGCGAATGTGTATATTTTACTCATTCTGTGAATGCCATTTCGGGTATCCTTGGTTTCAATACGATTTTTTAATCATGTGTTTAATTAGCTCCTTTTTACCTTAACAGACATAATCGCTCATTATTTGTTGCCATCTCTGAAAATATATTACCTATCTCACTTTGACCACCAACTAAATTAGTGTAGAACATCTGAGCCATACTTCATTTTCCTCGTTGAATTGAAAAGCAGGAAAAAGTTGCTTCAAGATAATGAGAGATTTACTCTGCTAGCTTTTGAGAAAAATAAAATCGAAATTAACTTTTCAACTTAAATTTTTGAATTCTTGCATGCTACTAGCCATTAGCATATTACCTTGCAAATACTACACAAAAGAAGACAAAATATTGGAATAAGTACACGAAATTCCCCCCCCACCCCCCACCCCACCCACTTGCCCCATGATCTGTCGATGAATTTACTTGATCGTTGTCTGGTAATATATCATTTCTCATGCTAGATGAATAATTTTGAATTAGACATCTTTTAATTCTGCCTTTATAAGTTCAATGTCTAGTGATGTTTTGACACCCTCAAGGGCCTACTCAGGAAGACTGGTAAGCAGCACAGGAAAATTCCCGCCGAAACTTCAGCCATGATATTACTTGCTACATTAAAGACAAAGCTGATTGGTCACATTTTTTAAATACTGCTTTTGATTGGCTAAGTGTATCCCCTGGATCTATAGCGTTAAATTACAGTCACACAGCAGGTCTTTTATTTGCGCTTAGTCTGTGGAACGCGCGCAATTTTTAAAGTCGGAAATTCAAAGAGAAAATTAGCAAAATATAGCACTATTTGGCACAGTTACCGCTCGTCGCAAGTATGCCTCGAACCAAAAAAGATCCAAGTAAGCCAAAGGGAGCAAAAGGAGCGTACATATTCTTCTTGGAACAGGAAAGAAAGAAAGTTGACCAGGTGGACTTTGCAACATTTTCTGCTGACATTTCAAGTAAATGGAAACAGCTGTCTGAAGACGACAAGAAACCTTACATGAAACTAGCCGAAGAAGATAAGAAAAGATTTAAGAGAGAAATGGAAAATTACTCCCCTAGTGTTAGTGACGATGAAGGCCAGAGCAGAAAGAGGAAACGAAAGAAGGATAAGGACCCCAACGCTCCAAAGCGCAACATGTAAGTGATATTTGTGCATGGTTGCTACACACTGTCGATAACATATCACGAAGGCTGGTCATTTAGTTCCTAATACTTACGCAAGGCTAATAAGGAATACAACTGTAATTTGCCCTTGACATCTCGTTTCTTAAATCTTTGCTATTGTAATTTTAGCGAAAATCAGCTTATTGAGTCGGCGCTGCAACTGTTTTGACAATGCAACTGTTACGACCATAGGGCAACTTTTTATTTTAATGCGTAAAAATTACTAGAAAAAATAAAATGACCAAGCAGTCTGATGCTTCCTTATTCTATTTATATGACTTCCTACGTGATTTACTGGTATATTTACTGTGAAAGGTGCTCTGATTTCTTTTACAGGTCTGCCTATTTCCATTACTCGAATGAGCAAAGACCAAAGATTAAAGAGAAGAATCCAGACAAGTCAGTTGGAGAAATATCAAAATTAATAGCTGAATTATGGAATAAAATGAGCGATGATGACAAAAAACCATACAATAAATTAGCAGAAAAAGACAAAGACAGATACCTGAAAGAACTAGCGATCTATCAAAAAGATGGCAATAATAAAAGGGCCAAGAAAGAGGAATAGTAAAGAACAGGAATATTTATTGACTGCACTAAGCTTAAATGTGTGACTGAGAATAGATATACAGGATAAATTTCAAGGAGTGATAAGATATGTATATATAGTATTTGTTAGGTAAAGAGAGGACTTCAACGTATTGGAATAGCTTGTATAGGGTCATATATATTATATGTATCATTCTTGCTGTATGAAGCTGAATTTATCTGAAAACCAGCTTTAAATCCCTACGTTTTATTTAAATGGATGAAGTTATACTGGGCTAGATTAGTATACTTTTTCACCATTGCTGGCTTCAACATCTAAGAGCTTAGCTAACTTCTCTCTACCAGTTAGTACATAGCTAATAATAGCACACTTGGATTCCCTGTTTTCGTCTGAAATATCAAGCAATTATGGGGGCCTCTATGAGGAAGCTCTGGTGTAGGGGTAGTGTGCTTCTATCGCTTACCTGCTTGCGCATGTCACCTGTATTGAAGGCTTCCTTTGAAAATTACCAACTTACATACCTGTAATAAGACTGCTAAATGTTTCAGAACTAGAAGGATACCTTAGTGATATCCAATTTCTAAATACATGGCTCTAGAATTTTACCAATGACAGCAAATTTATCATGTAATGCTGTTAAACAGTTTTGCATAGTTATGTTAACTTGTTCTTGTTATATCTTGAAAGATACAATGATGTTTGTTGTATGTTGTTAGATACTGGATAAATAGCCAATCTGTCATTTCAGCCGGCCTTATTCTTTGTGTTTACCTGAACTTGTATCCACACAACCATGCACATAATTTACCCTCCATCTCTTTTGCAACCACATCTGGAAATGGTGCTCTGCTTTGGTATGGTATCTAACACATCTGACCATGCCATGAGATGGACAAGTCTAATTCTGATAAGGGGCAGGTAGAGATCATCCAAATTTATTCAGCCTTTCACATGTGGTAAATGTGTACAAACTAGACATCGTACCAATCAAATATCCTTATCTGCTGAGCTTAAGCAGCTGCAAAAAGAACAGGTACCTTTACCAGCTTAATAGTGAAAATTAATCAGGGTCACAGGAAGGCCTTTGCCCTACACTGACTGCAGCAAGGACCAAGCTCATTCACTCATATTTTTGCCTTAAATAGAGAAACACAAGGAAGAAAATGTTAAAATATATGCAACTCCCAAAATACACTATTAGTTTTGCTTCTCATACTGTTAAATGGTTTGAGAATTGCAGGTCAAGGAAAAGGAGTGTTTCATATATTTGTTGCAAAATATATATTGGCTCATCAGTCAAGATCTACTACGTATAGAAATTTGAAGAAATTTCCACTTAAAGAAACTTAATAAATACCTTGGTGTCTGACAAATTACCCTTATAAAACAAATCTTTGGGGGTAAATTTGTATCTCTAAAAACTGAGACATTAAAAAATGTTTTTCCAGAGCCATCCATTCAGTTTATCTAATGTTTTACATAACCTGAGGGAAACAGTAGCTGCTGCAAATAAATACAGCAAGGAATGGAATATTTGCAGAAAGAACTAAGACAATGCCCTAAGGTCTCCAGAAATATGAGTACCTCCAGAAATATGGGTCACTGGTAAACAATACCATTCTCCAACTGCAAATGGTAAGAACTGAAGATGTCTACATTAGCTTATTGGCACTCCTTACTACTTACAAGAATTTCTGTACTAGATTGGTGTTACCCCTGCTATTGTTGACAGTTCTTTTAAACTTTTAACCTTTCTAAATTTGAGAGGTGCCTTTGTGTCTTCTTATCTTTCTATTTTATAATACACAAATTAAAGTAAAGCCTTAAAATGTAAGACACACAGCTGCACCTCTATCAATCAGTGCGTTAATTCAATTTTCTCAATAATAGTTCAAAACATGAGAAGTAAATGACCTTGTTTAATTTTAATGCAGTTTTTTACATTTATTAAATCATAAGCTTCAAAGTTATTTCAAATTAGAAAGATAGTGACAAATGCCAATGTTCTGGCAAATTTTAATGTTCTGGATCGGAACAAGCAAACTGTTAATATCTGTTAACAGAATGCCTTCATTATTAGGTGCTTTAAGGGAATGGTTTTCATAATTTATCAAATAAATTGAAAATTTCCACTAATTGTCATTGATAGACAGTCTGAGCTTGCCTTGGGTCCTGTACGTTTACCCTTATTTATGACAGTAAAAACTAAAAAAATGTATATAAATAGATACAGTGTATAGGAATTTGATACATTTATCTCATATTGTCCATTATGTAATTTTTCACCAAAATACTTAAATAATCATGTTTACAATTTTAAAAGTGTTGTAAAATTTAACAGAATCTTATTTACCAATACAGAATTATATATAAAGACAACTAAACACTTAGTAACTTAGTATTATTAGGAATATGAACACATGAAATAGACAAGGTTCACTGCCAGTTGACGATACAATTAGATTATTTCAACTTTTTCTTTAATTGCAAAAAAAGACAAAATATTCGATACTTAGAGATTTAATGTTTTAAGTATGCTTTTATTACAAGATGGGGCTGTCTGACTTATTTATTCAGGATATTCAACGGCAAATATACATGATAATTGGAACATAGCTTTAAAACAAGGATTAGAAATGGCAGTTTATGGGGTTTTAAACATGGTTGGGAAAATTGGCAACTGTGATAGCATGAGGATCAACATGTTCAAAATGAATTGCTTACGAAAGAGTTACAAAATGAAAACACGTCTACCTCAAAAACCACTATAATACAAGGTGCTATAGATGACCAATGCCAAAACATACCCAAACTATGTCATTCTCCCTGGTTGGTGGTTGATGAGGCGAGTGTCCGAAAAGCAACCACGTGTATGTACTTCTCAATTATGTGTCAACAAAGTTCAGTTTTATACTGTAGAAGGGTTTTAATTTGAAACTAAGTGAAGTCAAGCCAGGAGAAAAAATTCAAGAATATAGACACAAACTGGACGGCAGTGTAGGGCAGGGAAACACTCTAGATATCTTTTGCTAAATGGCCCTGCACACTTGGCAAAGGGTGTGTCAGGTTGGATGTGGGGATAGCAGAGGCGAGATACAAATTTGCAGACATAAAATTTTCCTCTTACAGACCCGAGATCTCATGGGAAAGTGCCATACTCTGCAGTCCTAGTTACAAGATAACATTTATGGTAATGGCACAATCAAGGCTTATCTGGAACAAGTTCTATCTGATCTAGGAAAAATTGGACTGCTATCAGTGTAAGTACCAAAAGTAAGACTGGTAGACAGAAAAACAAACAAAAATGGGTAGTAATATAAATGCCAAAAATTCTTGACCGGGTTCTGTTTGTACATAATCAAGTCACGTCTCAATCTCTTAAAACGATTTTCTGATCTTGCCTTGTCACACTCATGGGAATCTTAGCTGTTTCAAACATTTCGCTTAAAACTACTATCATCCGTACTAGGACATATCATGACTATAGTGTGGTCTGGTTAGTGCAAAGTATACTTTTGCATTGGAATGGGATCTAGTTTGAAAAGTTCTACACATCGATATAAATCAGTAACACGTACAAATGCACGATTATTCTTGCATATTCGGAGTACACATCAAAGTCAGTTTTTAAAATAACTATATTCTAACACTCGGAAGCTCAAGGTAGAACTCGATTCATGCTATGAAACTGCCGTATTTTCGGGCTAGGTATCAGTGTGATGCCCTTAATAGGCTTGTTGGTTTAGATGTCCGACCAAATAGAGGTTTCACGGGCAAAAAGCAAGTCTTTTCCAATTGAGTCTTCCAGACTTCCAGTATTGCCTACTGCTGCTATGAATAACAGTATATCAGTAAAAATACTGTGAATAATAGATCAAATTGCTACGGCATAACATGACATACGGCTAACATTTGGATATTTTAAGCACAGTACAGCGACACACAAAACTTCCAGCTTCCGAACCTCGTGAAACTTCAAGAGCTACAATCCTTTGCTATCATAAATCATAGGTTTTGTTGTTATCGCTGGCTTTGAGACTGCAAGCGATTCACTACATAGTTCGTTGTATCAATAAATCTTTCAACACAGTTTACTAAGCATCCTTCCGTCTTCGAGTCCAGCTTTGCTCCAGGTTTGTCGACACACTTTTCCCAACAAACATCAGTTAAATTATGCACATGTGATTGAAATCTTGCCTTTTGGCTTTCCATTTCAAGAAACTGTTGAAGTTCTGGGTCAACCTCTTGATTTCCAGCCATTATTGCGTGAAATACTACTATTACCCTATACACCGCACAGTTTTAAATACTGAAATACAAATTTTAGTCAGCAACATGCAAACATGTGAGAGAGAGCATGGAAAATAGTTAGACTCGTCGTCAAACAGAGACAAAAAGGAGAGTATTCGTAAGTCCCAAGTGGAAGGGGTAGCACAGTGAGGGTAGAATTGTCCTAAAACCCAATAAACGGGGACCCGGAATAAAAGAGGTGGGTGGAAAATTTCTTTAATTATGATAAACAGGGCGGATGACTAATATTTTCTTTCAGTTGAAAGAGGTAGGTTTCCTAAAAGTCTTTTTAAAATGAGAATAAAGCGCATTTTCAACAGAACAATATAATGAAGTGTTCAGTTCTTTATTAAGGTTTTTACTTTTGCTTTTTGTTCTCGATGCGCTTTCTTACACTACGACGAACTTTGTGAAACTTAATTGTACCTTCATTCCATTTAATTTCGGCTTCGTATTGTTCCTTGCATTTGCAAACGAACCCGCCGAGTTCGAGCTTCTCCTCATTTGAATAATTTTCTTTCCCACTGCATCTAAAGTCGAATTAACAAGCGAGTGCGCGGAGGGACATTAGTTTATTGGAGACTCAAAAATAGCTCGTTCTCCCTCCTTCTATCATGCTAATAGGCAAAGTCTATTATCGACAGCCCACTGATGAGGTTCAGATCACTAAACCTACAAAATAAGTGAAATACATGAAACTGAAAAGTGAAGAAGGAAAACAGAAGCTTTTAAATGGAGTGGGCATGCATTTACTGTTTGCAGACTAAGTGGTTAGTCCCTATGCGGCTAAACAGTTACTAGTAACAGTTACTATACATTACAAAAGCTTATAAATGATTGAAAGGTTTACTTTTTAATCTATTGAAGTCGATCCTCTCCTCCCTTATGCCTTTGCTCATCCATGCAGGACATTCCAGCCCCCTAATGATGTATTAAAGTGGGTCAGATAAGGTGGTTGGTTGGTTGGGAGGGCGGTTCGTTGGTTGGGAGGGTGGATGGTTGGTTGGGAGAGTGGTTGGTTGGTTGGGAGGGTCGTTGGCTGGTTGGGAGGGTGGTTGGTTGGTTGGTTGGGAGGGTGGATGGTTGGTTGGTTGGGAGGGTGGTTGGTTGGTTGGTTGGGAGCCTGGGTGGTTGGTTGGGAGGGTGGGTGGTTGGTTAGGAGGGTGCTTGGTTGGTTGGGAGGGTGGTTGGTTGGTTGGGAGGGTGGATGGCTGGTTGGGAGTGTGGTTGGTTGGTTAGGAGGGTGGGTGGCTGTTTGGGAGGGTGGTTGGGAGGGTGATTGGATGGTTGGGAGGGTGGGTAAGAGTGTAGTGATGCAATCATGAAAACATGACAGCCTAAATTCACCTCTGAGAAACAACGTCCCGGTAGCTAAGTTGTCAGGGCCTCTTCCCGGAAAGCAGAAAGTCACAAGTTGGGCGCAAGCCCTGGACGTACGATTTGTCTCTCTGAAATGCAACAAGTTAACTGAACAAGAAATACAATTCATAACGTCATAACTCAAGAGTCATAGAAGTGGCAATCGTTACATTTAGTGAACAATGGATAATGCAATGCTGCTGAATGCCTTTTTCTTGCAAGTGGTCTTATCCGTTTAATGGCAGTATGAGCCAATATCTTTCTTCCTGTCTCTCTTTTGTGACGTATGCAGACTTCCACATCATAGTGGTCATTCGACTTTGCACTAGTTCAGGGCCACAAACGAACTTAAATTCAAATATCTTCTTTCCTTAGAATGGTGGAGCTCATTACCTGTTGAATGCTTTCCTCTTTAAAATGGTTTCATAGTTCAAGTCCAACATAACCAATTCCTTTCTTCTCAAATTCTCTTCCTGATTTAAAGTTTCGCACATTTTATAACAAAGCCTTGGAAAAGTATAGATATATATGTGTATGTGTGTGTTTGCAAAGAGTTTTGTTGCCAAATATAAATCAAGAAGTGCCCATACTTTTTTAAGACATTGTACTATAAAATGGAATACGTGTGTTCTTCTGTTTGTTTGTCCGACATTGCCATAAGCAAATAAGTTGTAAAATGGTACATTTTATACGTACCTATCAACAAAGCTTTCTTGTGTGACATACCCTGAGTAGCAAGCTTATCTATGGCAATTTCAAATCAACTGCAACAATCTTAGCAAAGACTGAATTGAAAAGCCGAATACATGAAAAATTGATGCCAATTATTGAAATTGTTAGTTAAACTAGAATATAGAACTGTCAAAAATTAAATCAAGTACTAGGTGTTTACTTGAAGAAATACATTGTACTAAATTTGGCAAGCTAATCTACTCCATATCTTCAATGAATGTCCCCCATGGAGTTAGTAGGACTAACTACTAACTCTATGGTATCCCCCATCTCCTCAAGCGAATCCAACCACAGGGCTCCAATAAGCGTGTAACTCTTTGTTGAAGCGTGAGATGGATGATCTCAAACACTGTAAATCAATATATACAATATTTTAAGTAACCTGTCAACTTGACTAATAAGAATAATGAAAACAAGGAGACAAGAAAAGCAATTTGTCAGTTTGTGAAAACAGAATTTCACTGGGTGATCGCGCTAGACTTGCTTTCAACACAAGAAAGTTGTAGTCGGATCCAAGAGCATGGCTTCCCCCCCTTCGACACACTTAACTCCAGGGCAAGCACCAGGACCACAGTTTAATGCAGAAGCCCTTGCTGTTCAGAATGTAAGTATTGGTCATTGCACAGACGTCTATGTAATGAAGCTATCTGCTTAGGATTGAGGTCTTCTGGATTTTGCCCACTGCCATCTAAACAGTAGGAAAATGGACGTTAGAGTCTCAGGGGTTGTCGAAATCTACCCATTTCTAGGTCGGACTGCAGAGTATGGCAGTTCCTAAGCACAACGACGGTTGTACAATAGCAAAATTTCAATTTAACACATAGGTGTGCTCTTGAAAACTCTTAATTTGCTTTAAACTATACTCGAGTATAGTTTAAGGAATCCTGAGTCCTTATATATAGTATATGTAAAACATTGTATTTAGCGTGTACAAGTCAACTTCGTAATTGAAAGAAAAATCTACTATAGACTAGTCAGGATACAGGATCTAGAAATAAACAGACACTTAATAAAAACATAAAACTGCGAGGTACACACTACAACATCAACAATGCGAACAGACATTAAATCAAATGCTGATATTGAATATTGCTTACATAGGACACACCCTCTGTTACACTGTTTGCCAAATGGTGTGCACTTGCCATACCCTGGCGTCCAATTTCTGCTCATCTTCATTATATGGTCATGGCTAGTTTGGCATCCATGAGCCTGTCCTGCCATCCATTTTGATCCTATAGCCTGTGTTATGGTACATCTGATCAGTAATAGAGCAATTTACTCACCGACGACCAGGATGGAACAGCACTGGAAAGATGACCATGCCAGAATGGAACTTTTCTCGACAGATCTCCTCAAGGATCTGCTCTAGCTTAAGTGCATTTTTGTTAAAGACGTTCAATATATAAAACAAATTGAAAATCAGTTTGGGGATAATGGTTCGCCATTATTTATTCTTCATGAGGATTCAACTGGTATACAGTGTAGTTTTGATATAGAATTTTGTGTGTGTATGCGTGTGTGTGCAGTACCATGTTCATATGTCCGGAACAGTAGGTCTTATAGGCCTGCAAAAGAAAATAAGTGACAAATAAAAGTTGAATTGTCACTTTGTTAGAGAGAATAATCATCCTGCAAGAACTTTTCAGGTGCATTGGCATTATTGTGTTTGTCAGATCTTGTCTGTAATTTTGGGAAGCCATCAAACTATGAAGATTCAAAATTTGTTTACTTTTGACATTCTAGACAAAAAAGCAATGTGACGGTAATGTCAACTTTGCTTACAACCATGATAGTGATAATGGTTATGATGATAAACAGTATGGGCTGTGATAACAGTAGTAGTGGTAATAATGTATCCATAGATGACATCCTACAGGGGTGGATGCAGCACAAATGCAGAATTGTTTGGAAGAGGGGGCATGGTGTAGAGTGATACTCAAAGGACCACACTCATTTACAAGTATACATTTCATGACTTTTATATAGTAACCCAAGCAAATGATGGTAAGAAAGTCCTTGTAGGGTAATGTCATTAACAAGCTTGTCATTTAGCTAAATTTGCAAGATTCATTAAACAAGTTCCACATTCCTCTGCTTATTTAAGGGTAACTGAGATGCTAAGATAGATCAAATACCCATTTGGTAACAGGCAAACGACCTAAATGTGAGGGCTTGCAGCAATTCACATATTTATCAATCTCTCTTCTGTTAACCATGCGATCATAAACATGGCACAAAATTTGCAATTCCTTACAATTCGAGTTTAGCACCAGGATTAGTGTTGCCAAGGAGTTGTGACACCACATTTGTAATTTGTTATTAACTTACCACAGTCAGGACATGTAAGATTGTCTTGCAGCACTGAGCAACCCATGATTTTAAACAGACTAATGCTCTCACCATTTTTCAACTCTCATTTGCTCATGTGTATGCATAACAAATTGAGAGTTTTTCCAAGGAGTCTGCAATGCTTGTATGACAGGATAAATTAGTAGCTGATAGCATATTGTCACTTACTGTACATTCTCTGGAATACGTCAGGTGGATCAAAATTGAAAAAAACAGGTTGTGGGTGAAAAAAGACTGATATAGTAGAAGAAAAGATTTATCATTATAACTTATCATTACTGTTATAATTGTAATAATTACAGTTACAAAAAGAAGCATTTGAAGAAACTTTTGCTTAAAATCTGACATGCAACTGTTGCAGTGTTTTGGATCCTGATGTCCTGTACTCAGAGCATCATTATCATTGTTGTCACCACCAGAATCATCACTATTATCATGATCACCACCTTATCATCGCTTTTCAGAAACAATAGTCCTTGAAATTTCTCTCAAAACACAGTCAGCCATTTCTATAGTTTTATTTGTAATTAAAGGTATAATGGTTGATTTTTACCCATGGTCAATATCAGATTAATCAAGTTGGACGTAAAAGTCCTAGGGTTACTAAAAGAATGGGAATGCGGAAGAGGAATATGTCAATCGAGTAAAATGGAGGAAGTAAGTGCCAAAAGGACCTGCTGCAAGACAGCATGCCATAGACTGTATACCAGGGCCCAGGAACATAATTGACACTGTCAACTGTGCCGAATGTTATGGAAAATGAAAAGAGCTACCCTCAACCATATCAACATGCTGTATGCAAGGAAGCATTGAACTATTAGGGGTGCCCCCTATCCTCCAAAGTAGAGGGATGTGTAATGACATAGCATACTTGGATATATATTGTTTAAAATGTTGTGTGTGCAATATGGCATATACATGCTAATGATGTTTTTATTTGATTATCAAGTAAGTAAAAGCTGCATCCTTGTGTAATGATGGCTTTGTTAGTATTCATGGTTTCTATCATTTGTTTTTATAGTACCGTGAATTTATCTTACAATATAACAAGATTGCTGAAATCTGCTTCACAAAATGTATCTCAGATTTTAATCAAAGAAAAGTATCAGAGGACGAGGTAAACATGATTTTAATTTAATGATGTGGTCTCTGGGGTTACTCCCATTATGGCCTGACAGGAATGTCCAGTCAGAATCAAAGAGGACCAAAGCCAAAATTTTAAGATCATCTTCAAATGATTTTGTACAAAATCCTCCAAATGGTAGCATAATGACCCAAACTATGTCATTTGGTAGCATCCAGTAGTAAAAATATAAAAATTTGATAAAGGCATGCTTAACATACTAACTGGATGAGAAATTGCCCCTCAAGCCCCTACCCCTGTCTAAAACGATAGACATATTTGGCTTTTGTAATGAGTTGCAATTCAACTCAATAGTTCATAAGGGGTACCTCCGAAGATTAGCAACTACTTAAAACCTCCAAGTGGTAGCTTTATCTTTGTAAATTAGGCCATTTAGTAGCATTGGCTAAAACTCTTAAACTGATGGCCCCCCCCCTGCCAGCCCATAATGGGAATACCCCCAGGTGTGATCTTTGTCGTACTTTGTTCTATGCCAGTGGTAAATAAGCACATTTTAACCTATGACAATATTTGTTGAAATGTTTCAGGAAATGCCTTACAGCATTCATGTTGGTTCTGTTGAAGACATTAAATTTATGAAATAAGGAAGTGTATTGAATTATTAAGAGGTTTCTTTCCCCTTTGTTATATACACATTTTATAGTGGCAGGGTTCAGGCATGCTTGACCAGTGATCACAACCTATTACTAAATATTAACAACTAGACTAAAAATGCTCAGAAAACAAGACAGAACCTTAACGTTTTACAATTTCCAACTTTTTGACTAATACGTTTGGCATCTTAATACCCTTAAACAATGTTAAGCTCAAGAAATAAAGTGTTGACCTTAATACATTGTCAAGAATCTCCATTCAAGTGATTGACTACTATAGCTGTTCCTCTGCCAAAAATTGATGATGTTTGAGCCTACCTTTGTCTTGATTTTCCGTCTGTAGTAAACTTATATATAGCAAATATATTTGCTGTTCCTAAAAACAAATTGGTACTAGTAATCAGTGTGTGACGTTTTAAACGAGCTAGGTGCTTTTATTCAGATGCACCAACAAATTTGTAAGTCAATTGATAATTAGTCATTTGAGTTATTGAGTCAATCAGTTACCTACTCAAGTCATTCATTCAGTCAGTCAGTCAGTCAATGAGCCAATCATTCATTTAACCAGTCAGTCAATCAATCAATCATTCAGTCCATCCATCCATTTGTCCATCCATCAGTCAGTAAGTCAATCAGTCAGTTGGTTATTTGGTGAGACATTGGGTTGGTCAGGTAGTGAGCCAATCATTTAATCAATCAATCATTTACTCAATACATTAGTCAGTCAGTCAGTCAGTCAGTCAGTCTGTCTGTTTGTCAGTGGGTTGGTTAGTTATTTGGTCAGACATTGGGTTGGTCAGTACGTCTGTCAGTAAGCCAATCTTTTAATCAGTCAGTCAGGAGGTTATTCAATCAGTAATTGACTATACAGACCCCGAAGAAGTTTAAATATTAACATTTATGCTATTTGTTTTAAAGGGTAGCTGTATTGATCGCTGCTGTGGAAAAATGATGAACACTAATCATAGAATAATGGCAGTGTTCATGGAGATTGGACCACCTGTAGACAAAAAACTTGGTTTAACTGGAAGCGGCATGGGATAAAGATATTTTTTTTCCTACCCTCAACTAATGTTTGGCTATGTTTATCATCTCATTGATGTAAAATATGGAACATTGGTTCAGTTTTGTATTTTGTGACATGGCTCCCAATGTGTTTGACATCTTATCTCCAGTTTGTCTAGCATTGATTTGTATGGTTATACTGGAACATATTCCAGATAAACTCCATGTTAATGTTTGTTAGAACCTTTTGCAGTTATTTGGCAGTCTTCAAACACTTAGATTACAAATCCTTAGTGTACATTCGCCAAAGGAGCTTTAAAAAGGCACGAGCAAGTGAAATTACCAAAGATATACTATGTGGCGTTTTCCTGATGACAGAATTAGCCTATTAATAATAGCCAAAGGGCAGTGCCAAAATAAAAGTCCATTGTTATGAAAACTGATGATAACATATTGTGTCTTTGTAAATATAAGAGAAACCGCTTGTCATAATTATGTTTTGGGACTTCCTAATGTACAATTCAGTGTGTGAATATTGCAGTAGTTGACTTTTCCTTATATTTCATTTACCTCATACCACATTTTACTCTCTGTGTTGGCATGCGACTAGGACATGCTGTTGGCATCGCTATGTATTGCTGACACTAGCTCCATCTATAATGCAAGGTCAAGGTATGAAAATGTAATGGTATTTAGCAAGAAAAAAGCAAGGTGAATAAAACTCCGGATTGTTACCTTGGAAAACGCAACAATGCATGAAATTAGTATAAAAGATTAAATCCATTAATTTTACTGGTACTTTGATTCTGTACTCATTAAATAAGGTGATTATTATTTTACCTACTTATCACATTTCTGTATTTAATGTAAAACAGACAACACTGGTGACTGTTACTACAAACAGCAAACATAAAAACAAACAAAAAACCACCAACAAAGAATATTCTTCAATGTCAACCCCACCAAAGTTTCAAGGGCTTCCTTCAGCTTGTCAGAAGTGTTATCAGTGTGTTCTTCAAATGGAGGATCCTGCAAAGCCTAACCATGATTCAAAACGTTTCCCAGTTGTTCATCTTCCCATTTGACTTTCATGACAATTAACTAAATTTGGTACTGTTTTACAGGTAGTAAACCACGAGTCAGGTGTAGCTACAACAACTTTGATCGAGATTAAGCCAGTTCACGAGTTACCCTTGAATGATAATTCCTTCGAAACTTTAAGAGAAGCTTTGCAGACATAAATAGGTGCACTCATGAAAGGGACCAAAATACTATTTAAAATTACCAACTGCTTATTGATCCATCTGTTGTAACCAATGGAGCAAGAAGCGATTGTCAATAAAGTTGCACACAATTGGGGATAAGAGTATCATGGGTACTATCAATGCCTTCTTCAAGGCATCTACCCTTGGTATTTTCAAGAATGATAGTAATCAGATTAAAGTATTAATGTGAGTTTTAAGAAGTACTTTGCTTCTGTTTGGTTGATCCTATATTAAAGGTACCAAATACTACAAGCATGTTCTTTAATAAGTCATGTACAGGAGCCTTGCTAATAAGACAAACATCAAACATCGTGACTCTTCCTCCAGCCCAAATGTTTCCTTATCACCTGTGTACTGTAACAGTAACAGGCAAATATATGGATGTCATGACACCAGACAGCATTGGCTCGATCAAAATTAAAGCATGGTTCTCTGCTTGATTCAATAGTGATGTCCCCATTCTGCCATCTTTGACTGAACATGTATTACCAGCTATATTTTTGGAATAAAGTAAAAAGATACCTCTGGAAAATATTCTATTCTAAGATTTTGTAGTTTCAATACAAACATCAAATGACCAATATTGGGTCTAAACCCCATCTTGTTGCATGACAGAGTGCTCACACATTAGGAGAAGTGATGAATTAGTTAATTCTTGGATAAACAGCAAAAAGGCAAAAAATGCATGTTACCAACATGAAAATATAAAATGATAAAGACCTTGAATATCAATAATTTGTAAACTGATGACCTTCTTTTAAACCAGTAAAGTTACCATTGTATTTTATGCATATTAGCCCCACATCTAATTGGTTTCAAACCTATAACAAATGGTGAAATAATGACATAACTTCAATAAATTACCAGATGCATTTATTAAGAAGCGGGTCTTGGACTATCACTTGAAATGGAAAGTAATGATTGTGACTCCTGGAGATTTGAGCCCAGTACCATGACTGCAAATCTGATGCCTTTCCACTTGTACTAATGAGCTGAAAAAAGGGTTCAAACACTCTTATTCACTCATTTCTGTACAGTCCACTTACACTATTGGATCCATCTGTTGCAATTCAAACATAATTACACTGTATTAATATAAATCCCGTACACTCTGCCGTCGCTTCTTTATTGTGATACAGTTACATTTGCTGAATCTCAATTCATTACATAGTCCAGTGTCATTGGCCCCAATATGTAATAAATGACATATACAAGTTGAAGGTGACCGCATTTGTGGGCAAGAGAATGATGATTCAAGAAATTTTAAAATCTACAAGTGCACATATTCTAGTGCAATAGAGATAATCTACCTTAAAACCCAGTTCAACGCAGAATAGATGCAAATAAATAAAAATTACTTTCAATTTCTTATTATATTTCCATTTAATTCAAGGATCTTATAATACCTGATAAAAATCGTTTTCTATTTCAAAACATGCTGTACAAAGTAGCCCCTCCTTACATGTAGCACACCAGAATGATCAATTAACACCATACTTCAATTTTAAACATTTCAGACAACAAGAGCATACCAATAGCAGGATACTCTAGTTACGTTGTATACACACTAGATACTTAAAAAGAAGAATTGCCCCAGAGTGAGTTAAAATACTCATCTATACAGAAACGGCATGCTTTTAATGCAAAAGAATATTTAGCTTCCTTGGTTACAGTAGACAATAGAAGAGTAATTATTGAAATTAGTATGTCCTTTTCAAGGGTTTGGTAGCAATCGGATACACTTTAGTCAACTGATGTCTAACCTTTGATGTATAGCAATGATTTACTTGATCTAAACAATATTGCACAAGTTCAGTCAAATAATTACATATTCCAAACTACAAAAAATATGAGAGGATTCATATCCAACTGAAAGAGAGCATTTATTTAAAGGCTTAAACCCTTTTCAATTGCACTTGTTGACAAACAAAACCCCAACTTTGGCAGCAAGTGTCTAACAAAATCAACTGACACACATATTAACCCAATATTATGATCTTTTAGTAGGTCAATAATTCAATTTCAAATTCCATAAGTAAGGTATCAAATCAACATATTTTCTGCTGTAGTCACCAGAAAACCTAATGCAGACGTTTATCTAACAAAAAGATTGACTACCCATAAATTGAAGAATTGAAGACAAAAGGCAAGGCATCACAATTAAACAGCTCAAAGTTGAACAAGTGTCTCCTAACAGTAGACTGTAGTAATATAAAGAGATAACAGTCATCTCCAAATACAGCTCTCTACCTTCATAATGCCAATTGTTTGATTAATACTGATGGGGAAGTGAGGTTTGAAAAAATATGGAACACATCAGCTCAGATGAACAATAAAAGAATCCTGACCTTTGCTTTTCTAAGGAATGTCATGCTTAATTGACCAGCACAGCAGTAAAATACTATAGGGGTCATTTAAAAAGTATGTACACTCAAATTTGGTGATTTTTGACCCCACTCTTGCATGTTCTTGCACATTTTGCTAGCCCCCCCCTGTATACTTTACATAGACATTCAGAAAAGCTGCATTTCTAAACTGATAACAAATTGTAGACAAAAGATTGTTGAAGGTAATATACCTTTCTTAATTAAGTGTGAGCTTGAACAAAAGAGTGAAATGATGTTAATCTTCTATCTATCTATCATCTTTATGTAGTTTGTGAACAATGAATACTCCAATCTGGTTATATCTAAAGTTTAGGTGTTTCACTAATATATTGGAGCCTTTTACCACATGTTTTCTCAAATGATGGATTACAAGCATTTTCAAAAGGGTATTGCACAGATTGATTTGAATAAAGGAAGGAGTATTGTAATGAAGCAAACATTGTTCACTTATTAAGTTATTATACATACTATATTGTTTTCAAACAATTTGCAAACAGTATCTCATATACTATAAATAAATTTTCTTGTAAAAAGTAATAACATTTGAAAAAAATAAGGCTGAAACTTTCATGATGTTGTTAGTACAACAAGAGGGCTAATAAACATCAATTGGGTTGGGTAACAGGACCACATTTATTAACTCTCTCTCTGTATGTGCTATAGATTACAAACAAGCAAATAATTTCCAGAGCAAAACTTCATGAGGTGCACGATGAATTTTTGATGGCAGACATGATTTTAGGAGATCTGTAAGACATGCAGTCATGCAAATAAAAAGTCGAAATCGACTTTTTTGCCAAGTGTACATACCATGGTACCCCTCTACTAGCATGGTTTCATACGATTTCGAGGTACCCTCTCCTCCGTCAAAGCAGACGTACTTTTTGAATGTACAACCAAACAGCCCACTTGATATCACAATGGTAAGCTATATCCAACAAACAAGAATTCTCATGGACATAATTCTGAAAAGTGTACATCTGTAACTGCTGTTTTGAACTTAATAACAGTTTTGTATCATGGGTTCACTATTTTGAGCATGGCTTGGATCTTTGCCTCTGGTTTGGAATATATCTTAAATGGGCTATATACAAGGGAACATTTCTGAAAATAAATCAAACCGACCTTCCCATTTTTGCAATATGTTGTGAGTTATTATCTTAACATCCATTGATGGTCTTTGAATGAAACTTCACCAGTTAAGAATCCAGACCAAAACACATCTAGTACAACTTTTGCACTATGAGTAAAGCACATAAAATTTCAACAACCAATATTGTTGAATCAACCAATTACAAATTTATTATTGTTACGTATTACAATAGAGATATTTTACAATCACAGACAGATATCAGCATGTTTAATTTACAATATCACTTGAACAATATGGAGTCGGGGTCTAGGTTAGCCATTTGTGCTATATGACGTAACACATCCTTTTTGGTTAATATTCCAAGAAGGCGCCTGAAATGAGAAAGAGTAAGGATAACTCTAGGTAAAAATTCTAAAAAGTTGCAAAAATGGTCAAAAGGTTAAAAACATCAACTAGTAATTAATAAGGCAGCGAAAGGTGAATGTCCCAAAGGTCAAGTGTCAGCTCATTATATAAGCACCTGGGGTCTTGTATGTTAACTTTAAGGTTTGAAATGCATGGTAAACCCTGGTGATCCTGATTATCATCTAGTTAGTATTTAGTTTACCTAGATTCTGAATTATCAATCTGCTGTTCCAGTTTGGAACAAGCAGCCTATGCTTTTTCAATGTAAACAATATGCATTTCAATGTAAACAATATACATTTCAATGTAAACAATATGCATTTCAAAGTAAACAATATGCATTTCAATGTAAAAATTACCCAACAAATACAAAAAGAAGCTTTCATGAGAAAAGGACTAATAAATGCACTCGTAGAGTTGTCTTCTGATAATAATGGCATGAGCATTGCTAGACCTGCAATAACCCATAACACAAAGTACAACTATTCTTTACAGTCAGCATAACTGAGAATTGACTCTTTACTATCATATCAGTGCAGGCTGTAATTAAAGCTTGCCTGGGTGAGCGTTTTTCTAAATTGCGGCCCTTCAACAATTCAGAGCCCACCAATTTGTCTTGGACGTAACCAGTCCCTGCCAAACTTAATTTTGGTTCTCATCAACAACAGTATATCCTTGGAAGAGCTTCACACAGAATATAGGTAAGTTGGCATCCCAGGTGACATGATTGTTTGAGGATGGCCTTCATTTAAAATCCAGTTTTCAGTCTCGATCGGTACCTTATAAGATAGATGATACCTCAACAAATGGACTTTGCATGTGTTGACAGTTGAGGTTCATGCTTATTGTTACAAATGACACTGCAAAACCTCTAATATCAGGAACATTTGCTTTTTTGGTGTTATTGATGCAATGATTCAACAGTTTTCATTCGATTGATTTAAGTTACACCATGTTAATCTGCACCAAAATAATATAAATTGCACTAAAATGAACAAAGATTTAACAGCACACTCACCCACTCCGAATTACAAGTGCTTGACGAAGACCAAGCTTACGAAACATTTCAACCACAGTTTCCATAGGAGTTGCATCTGTCACACTAAATGGACTCTAAAACAGAAATCAGAAGGTGGAAAGTATTATTCATTGGAAACGTAAAGCAAACAGTCCAATTTTTTGTGAAAACATCATGGTGTAACCTTTCCATTTTCAAGTGTGTTTCCTGAAGCCCTTCCTTTATACACACTTAATCTCATTCATCCTTCGTAAACAAGGTCACTTTCTAACAGTAACTACTCATTACATGAAAACTTGGCAGCAGATGTAGAGATCAAACTAAAGATTATCTGTTTGAATTGTGCAGGCTTGCTTTGCAACATGTTCCTTTTAACGTATTCCACTGCCTTCCTCACATTGAACAAGCTTCTTAGGTCTTTCAATATAAATCTTTAAAAAATATGCTTGGTGTATCCTGAGCAATTGATTAAAAATGAAATTATTACGGTGGTTAAGAAAGTTTTCCCAAACTTTCAGTTTTGGTGGAGTTTTAACACATAAAAGGCAAAGTACTCATGACCTAGAGTCCTGTCTGAGCATTGCCAAGCCAAGGATCTGAAAACCAATTCTAGAAGGATTGACGGCTGAGTTGGCTCAAGCCACCGAAAAGATTATCCTGTTCATACCAGGACTTCTGGTCTCAGGGTTATATCATGGTCAGATGCGTTTAATAGCAAAACAACAGTTAGATTTGTTTTGTCCTCTGATTTGGTTGGCTTTGCATTTGATCATCCAAAAGAGAGGGTACAAGCGATGTTGCTATAATCATGGAATGAATGAGTCCAGCTAGTAACAAGTGTAACCCACAGAACAAGGGGGTTGTTTCACTTGTTACTGCCCTGTTGTGCTTGTTCCTCATTTTAGCAATGGTAGGGCTACATTCATGCACCAAATTTCTAACTTTGCTATAAGCTTTGCACTTAAGAAAAGTTTAGTTTTGTAACTGGCCTACCAAGCACCTGCTTATCAACAGTTTAAGTTCCCGAACCCGTTTGTTTACCACTTTAAAAAACTTTGTTATCTTTTCGTAGTATACCACTTTGACTTTTGATCAGTCTGTTAACGAGATCCACCATAAATGTTGACAACAACGGCAACTTACCTCATCCATAATATGTGACAATGACACTGCAGGTGGACCAGACAAATCTAACCGTCTTGGTGGTTCTTGTGTGAAGTATACTTGTGACATGGAAACAATATCTTCCTGGCGTAATCTTGCATGCTCTGAAGAAGAAAAATGTAGTACAGATTTCTCATAATGCAACATGAAAAGCCAAATAAACAGACTCTCCTTATTTCAAATATGGAATTTCTTGAGGTTAGTTTGGACAAAAAACTAAAACAATTTAACCCATCATTCCCTTAGACCACACACCCATCCTGCCAATGCTCATCCATATTCCATTAAAAATCCAACAGAAAATGAATAAATTGTTCATAAATTGCTTCAGCATTATAAAGTTTTGTTAGGATATCTACACAGACTATGCTCAAATCATTCTATTTACCTTGCTTTCATAACAAATAAAATGCCATTTCACAAGATCGATTATGATACAAGAGAACAGACTCATTTGTCATTTGCAACAGTGCTATATAACAGTGCAACAATGCTATATAACAGTGCAACAATGCTATATAACCGTGCAACAGTGCTATATAACAGTGCAACAGTACTATATAATAGTGCAACAGTGCTATATAACAGTGCAACAGTGCTATATAACAGAGCAGCAGTACTATGTAACACCATGGCATTTGCTAAAAAGCCGAATTTTTGGATGCATCACTCAATAGAAGTCTGGTGTTTATCAGAAGGCAGCATTGATTGGAAAAGGAAAAATGAGTCAAAAATTCTTTTCCAAAATAAGTGTAAAACAAGGCTGTGTGAAAAATGTTGTAAAGTTCACAGATGTCTTCTGGGTCTCAAGAATTTCAAATAATGTCAATATCAGTGTCTTGTCTGTGACAAGAAAACCTTAAGACGTTAGACTCCAAAATTTTAAAAGGATATTATCAGAAGCTTGATCTTCATCTGGTGCCTCTATTGCCTCCTTTAACAAAGCAGCACCAGTCAAACAGACGATTCCTCTTGAAATAAAATTATTTTGCCCATCCTCTGATCCATCCGTAGCTAAGTTTAAGCCGCATGTTTTGAAAGTTTTGATGACCATCTCACTGCTCAATCCATTCCATGCTTCTGGGACCCATTGTATGACTTTTCGTCACGGTGAAGGTTTCTGATTTCCCTCTTTTGTAAACTGTTCTACACCTTCCACCATATATGCTTTTAAAAACACGGCATTCAATAGAGGATGGTGTTTATCAGAGGGTGGCATTCATTAGAGCAAATACCGTGACCAAAGAGGCAAGACTGGTCAAAGAGGTCAGATACTATAAACAGAGGTAAAGTTGTTAAGCTCTACCAACTAGACAACTCTAAAAGAATGGCACAATTCTTAGTAATTAATCTTGCAACTTTTCCTTTACTAAAATACTACTAAAGAACATTAAAACAAGAACAATGTTAACTCACTTAGTGCTATTTTTATATCTCTTCTTGTGACAAATCCTGACAACATCTGCGAAGTTTCATCTGCAATTACTGGGAATCCATTAAAAGTTGTCTCCTCAAGAAGTTGCTCTTTAAACAAAAAAGTAGAATAGTGAATACAAAGATTGTACATTACATTCAAAATACAAATAAAAATCATAGATCTAACAAGGTCTACTGGAAACCCAGTGAATAAAATGATATGAAATTACCTTTCAACACTAATGGTGAATGAACCTTATTCTAACAAGTAACATGGACCCATCTATGTGTGTCTATAAATCAGCTACGTAGCCAATGGTCCTGCTTTACTAAGATAACCATAATTTAATACTTTTATAGCAACAATTTTTTGAAATTGAGGATGATAATGTTTTTAGGCAGCTCGATTTTCAAGTTTTGTACCACAATAAGATTGTTCAAATCCAAGATTACTTAACAAATGACAAATGATCTGATAATCCTTTATTTTTTCAGTGTTTATCAGTTAGAATACTGTAAAATCATAATGTTATGGTTAACATGAGGAGTTAGCAGGTGTCTCATCATTGAAAATCCACACTGTATATTGGAGGAAATGGGGTCATTGGTAGCAGAACAAACAAGTTTGAAACACATCTCCTGTGGTAAAATGTTTGAAGGAAACAAACTGACAAAAGAATACAAAAACAGACAGACTACCCTATTGTATACAATTTGTATTATACAAATGAATAAAAAATTGTTAGTGACACAATGAAGAAGAGAGTAGAGCACCAGAAACATGAACAGTAGCTTAACAAGCCATGGATCCTTGATTCACAGGGAAGCAGTAGCTATAATTAACACATCTGCTGCTAAACAGAGACAAGCAAAACTTTCATAGACTCGTAATAAGCAATTTTGGTTACAAATATATTCCTGCATATGAGAATTACAGCAATATGATGCCATGTACCACCATTCCTTTCCATCACCATTTTAGCATATTACTACTGCTTTGTTCCAACAATCTAATGATCTGGCACTGCTTTCTACCACCACTGTACCATACTTCTATGTCTTTCCACCACTAGTGCAGTGTACCATGACTGATCTGTTAACTTACCATTGCTCTGCACCACTACTGCAGTGCAGCACCACTGCCTTGTACAAAGCTTTGACTTGTAACTATGTACCACTGCCATTCTGCACTGCCATTACAGTGTATCCACTGCCACTATCTACTCATACCTGCATGGACCAATCACTACAGTGTAGCATAATGCAACACCAGCACCATGTGCCAACACAACCAATTCATTGCACCAATACCACCTTCCCAGTGCACCAACACCAATACTACAGTGTGTCAAAACCACCCAAACAGTGCTCAAATACTACCAGTGTGCCAATATTGCTACCTGGTACCACATTGTGCCAACACTACCACTACAGTGTGCTTCTACCATCACAATACCACCATAGAGAACAACAAATTCAGTTTCTCAGGCTACAGTTTAGCTTTATTGCTATGAACAATGAACACTCTGAACAATCTGGTAAAGTCCAGTGTTTATTTTCAAAATGGTTTCTTTTTCATGTCGTCAACTAAGATTGTAACAAGACTGCAGATTAAATATGTCACAAAGTCTATTTGCAAATAAGTCTTACCTAAGTCACCAACAGTGCACCCAACTTTAGGTATACATCTTAATGGTGGGTCATTATGCCTGGAATAAAATCAATGTGTGCGATATTCAAACATTGATATAACATGAAAGAAGTGGAATTGGGCAAAATAACTGATGCAGACCGAAAAAAACAACACTTTATAACCTGCTGCTTTTAAAGTTATAAATCTTGTTAACTTTAATGGGATAGTCAAAATACCATCTCTTTGTTCCAATGTATTGACAGCAATGTCTTCATAATGCAAGAACACATGTCTAAGGGATAAGACTTAGGCTTGAGCTAGTTTTGTTTTGATCATGTATAACCATAAATAAGATTAGAAACTACCGACAGTATTCAATAAAGTACCACAGCCGACTTTTACT
The DNA here is from genome assembly GCA_024741275.1 of Chironex yamaguchii. NCBI lineage: Eukaryota > Metazoa > Cnidaria > Cubozoa > Chirodropida > Chirodropidae > Chironex > Chironex yamaguchii. The sequence goes on from JANTCA010045635.1 coordinate 39,210, forward strand.
TGTGGTGCTTATACCAGGAAATACCTATTCAAGCGAATGCCTTCGAACATATAGCAAAGCAAACTGAATGCATTACTTCTTATGAACAAGTACACATTGCGGTACTTATTGACGATAGGTACTTAATTCCATCTTGAATGTTTGAGTGGAGTGCTTATTCAAGGGTGGCCCTAAATTGAATACTGATGGTATACGACAAAAGGTTTACCACTGCCCACTCCATAGTGAAAGATGCAGCTGTGCAAGAAGCAAGCTAAACTACCATGGCAAGAAGATGCTTTAAAAGAGTGCCAGAATGATGTTTTAATTGACAGTGTATCAAGGCATCACATGCCATACCTCCTAAAAACAGATCATGAGTTAAACATATTCCCTGATAACAACAGGAGCACATTTGTTTATGGCACACAAGTATCAGCCAAATGTACAGTCCAACAAGCCATGGGGAAGCAATAAACGATCACTAGTGCACCCCAATATAATATCCATGAACAGAACAAATATCAAACGAAAGTAGATATAGGTAGGATAGTGACTAAGTAAAAAGCACTCCACTGTCTGTTAAGGCAACTCCATTTATGCTAGAAAAACTCAGTCATCACAATAAGTTAGTAAGAAGTTTACTTGTTGAGCCAAATTACCTTATTACATTAATATCTCAATAATTTAAGGTCACCTTAAGTCATATAGGCATATCTCTCTTGTAAGTATCTTGGGTAACATTAACTGGAATTGCCTCCTTTTGTAATCATATCATTTCGCATTTGAAATTGTGCAATTAATAATCAAAATTACAGTATCCACAATTGACAAAAATTGTTATTGTTTAAATACCTGGGCCGCATAACATCAGCAGTTACTGTTGTGTGCGTGAACTCTTCCTTATTGTCTAAATACGGGTATCCATTCAGATGAATATGACCATCATATCTAAGCCATCAGTTAAGAAGCCAATCTAGTATGTTGTTGCATGCGTTTACTTTTCAAAAATGACAGCAATGTTTGCCACTTAGTAGTAATTTATGTATAATACCTTCATGCCAGTAAAAAAGAGTAGATTAAAGATATAGTAAAGTATAACATAGCATGTTAAACATAGCATAGTATAGCACTGTATATTACAACACAGTACAGTATAGTATAGTATAGTATAGTATAGTATAGTATAGTATAGTATAGTATAGTATAGTATAGTATAGTA
>JANTCA010045636.1:0-18804 GCA_024741275.1 Chironex yamaguchii
ACTTTTTATTACCAACTAATTGAAATTACAAAAGCATTATAAACACCCCCCCCCCCCTCGAAAAAGTGCCATTCGAAAAGGACTGAAAATCTAAAAGGCGCCCTATATAGAGGAAATACGATATTTGAGTTAAGAACAACCTGCTTGAAAACGATCACGAATGCAGTCATGAAAGGGAATGAGGATAAAAGGATGCACCTACAGGCAACATGTTTATTTGTTTGTCTTTGCGCGTTTACAACCCCGGATGTAGTTCATGGACTCACCTCTCGCCTTAAATACGTTTTTCACATTAGTATCTACAAAAAATACGGCATAAAATACATTAACTACGATTGCAAATTTGGACGTGACAGCGGATTTATGTTGCTAGTAGCCGCAAAAGATAGGTTTAATGAAGTGAATCCGGGGGTGCTGAACAAGGAGAACCTAGGAAGAAACTGGGGCCTTTGGACAGCAATAACAAAAAGTATCACTGCTCCTCTGTCGTGACAAATTTTAAAGTGCAAAATTATATACTTTATATATCTATGAATAAAGAACTGCATGTCGTTATGATTATCTTTTGTACTTGCAAAATAGTTATCACTGTCTTTGAAGTAAATATTTCCTGCCGTGCATCTTATCCCTTCATCCCCTGTTTTGACAGAAACTTCTGAATTTTTTAGCAGGGGCATGTGGACTCCGATAAAATACTGTGTGAAGTAACAATTACCTAAGATTTGCTGTTTCTTGCAGGTCAGATTTTGTGTATGTCTACTTACGTGGTTTAAGCTCAATGTTTTGCCAAATTTCTAACGTTTCTGCAACCCTTGTCTGCTTTTGATATGTCCAGAAAGGTTCAACTGAGCCTTTAGATCCAATGAGTGCATACTGTGTATTATCATTTCTGCAAAGAAACAAAACGTGTTCTCATTTCCAACGACAGGACAGCAAATCAATAAAAAGCACATCATTTACGTACCTTATTTTTGGAAATTAACGAAGCCTTATATTAACGATACTTAAATTAACGCGAATCAAATTAACGCGGTCAGCCAAAGACACATTGAAATAAGAATTAAATCAACCCGGTTTAGTCAAACTAGGATACAAAATGCATCTAATGAACCCAGAAATAAAACAAGGTAGTTGCAATGGAATAGATAAAGGACAAGTCTATCAGAAGAAAGAAAAATTGTAGCGTTATAGGTACTTCGCTGATTAACAAGATACGAAACATCAGAGTCCAACAACAGTAACATGCCATTTCTTTATAGCTGTATCTACAATTTACATTTTGATGCTAAAACCAAGTTTGTACATATTGGAGGGGCTTGAGCGTATTTAGCATGTTAAAACTTTTTTGAAATAACCAAGAAAAAGCGTTTCGCTTACATACTGGGAAATTATGATATAAAGTAAGAAAATCCAGAGGATTTATTGCATTAAACTCAAAGAACGCATGGTGTAGGATTTCTCAGTAACAATCTTCAAATAATGCAGTAACTGTTAAAAAATGAGTTCCCCAGTACTAATAACTGGCGTATAGTCTGAAGTGTATCAAGTAAGTACGATAAAGTTATGATTGATTTAACTGAACAAAATTCTTGGTATATCAAAGTTGCAATACTTGTACGATTCTTACTAAACTGTAAAGTAAGGATAAGCGAGAATGCTCTTCGCAGTTCTATAATGAACGCAGTAATTGGATTAATTTTTAACCGATACATTACAGTTGTTCTCGCTTTCGTATGTTAAAACGAATAATAGGCATAGCTATCTAGGTAATGAACTGGTCTTTAGCGTGTTATTAAGGACAAAAATTCAACAATATTAAAGACAATCATATTTACTCACAAATGTAAAATCTTACTTTAAGGCATGTACTGTACTTGGTTAAAGTACCGTGATCAAGGATTTTGTCTATCAAAATTTCATCATCCCAAAATATTGATAATTTCTTACGTTGTAATTTACTTCATGCTAAAATATTGATAATTTCTTGCGTTATAATTTACATCATGCCAAAATATTGATAATTTCTTACATAATAATTTACATCATGCCAAAATATTGATAATTTCTTACGTTGTAATTTACATCATGCCAAAATATTGATAATTTCTTACGTTACAATTGGTCCCTTTGCTCCTCTTATCTTATATAACTCTGCAATAAAGGCATCCAACGATTTCCTTATTTCCTTTGTTCCTTCCTCTTGAATCGCAACCAGAACAATGGAGTTATCTGGTATTTTATCAATGAATTGCTTGACCTTGTTAAGATAGTTTGTATCCAGACTTGTATCAACTGCAACCCTGTCAATCATAAGCCCTAAGTATAGAATTGGTTAGAAATTGATAGCAGTGCCTGACATATAAGCCAAACATATCAAGACATGGGTCATACAACTTGTGCAAAAGAATGTATCACTAACTGTGATGACAACAAAATTAAAATTAATATTCATTATATACAACAACTGAGATTTTTCTAAGGTAGATGTGACGTAACTGAACCCTATTATTTGAACACCTGCGGCTTTAGAGCAAGTTAAAAATACAAATCGCCTTGAAAATTTGAGACATTGCTCTAAAAAAAAAAAAAGCCTATGGAATAATCGCATGTTTTGCAAGGCTGTTCTCTAGGAAGAATGAATGCTTAGCGTACACTGGCGGGAGCATGAGTTTTCAAAACAAGACAATAATAACCTCCGTGTTACTAAGGTAATCAATTAGCTTTCTTAAGTACCAGTAAACTGCATTTTAGCAGAGGTGACAAAAAGTCCTCGAAATAAGATGTTACTGAGAGGACGTAAGTTCTTTTCAAGTCGATACCGAACGCAATAAGGCCTTTGGCTTTGCAAAAGTGAAGGAGGTTCTCGAAAAGTCGTAACAGATTGCATATTTGGAATAAATGAGAAAAAGTGATAAAACATGGCCATTGTAGGTTGCCTTTTTACGGTTTTTTTTATGATAGAATATAAAGGTGGTACAATCAGGAATGTTCTCTTCGATCGAGAGGCAAGTTATGTTCGAGTATCTGACATTAAACTTTTCAATGAAACCAGAAATATAGAACCAGTTTGCTAAATATCATAACTGTAAATAACCCCATACCCTGATACAAGTGCAATGCATCATACTGGAATATTAGTCGCTTGTAAAAGTAAATCAGGTCCCAACATGAATGGTATTTTTCATTTTTCAAGTTAATCATTGAAATCAAAACAGGAAGAAAATATAAAGAAACAATGCAAAGGGGAACCACTTTCTAATGCGGAAATGAAAATGATAATCTGCATCCTGCCAGTGGACAAAGGGCGTTCAACTGTCATCCTTAATAAAACTGATTACATTCAAAAGTGCTATGATCACCTTAGCAGTGGACCCTGCACCAGAGTTAATCGTAACCCAATGAATGCTGTGAAGACCAGAGTGAGCAGAAAACTCCTTGCCTTGCAGAAGGAGGGCGTTCTTCGTAACTACCTCTACCACCGAATAAAGCCAAAATACACACTTCTACCACGGTTCTTTGGACTACCAAAAGTACACAAACCAGACGCACCAACTCGCCCCATCATAGCTTACTCTGGAAGCCCACTCCATTTACTTTCACATCACGTAGCTGATCTCCTGAGTCCATACACAAAGATGAGGTCACATCATTGCAGTAACACAGTCAACGACATGTCCAAACAGATGAAATCATGGTCTCCTTTGAGGTCACGTCCCCCTGCACAAGCATACCAATCAATGATGCTGTAAACATTGTCGAAAACCTACTTCGTCACGATGATTCTTTACCTTCAAGAACTGCACTGAAGCCCTCAGATATCCTGGACCTATTGAAAGTACTCCTTACCAACACATGTTTCATGTTTAACAATGACATATACACTCAAACAAATGATGTACCAATGGGCGCTCCTACATCCTCTGTGATTGCTGAAATATTCATGTAGGCCTTTGAAACCACGGCACTGTCAACAGCTGATCAAGGACCATCTGCTTGGAAAAGATATGTGGATGATGTCTTTGCAATCATCAAGAAAGATCGTCTACCTGGGTTCTTTGAACACATCAACAACCTGCATACAAATATCAAAATCACTATGGAGACAGAGGAGGAAAAGCAAATGCCCTTTCTTGATGCCCTAGCCAAAAGACAACCAGATTGTAGCATTTCTGTCACCATCTACAGAAAGCAAACTCATACTGACCAGTATCTAAACAATGAATCACATCATCCAGTGTCATCCAGAAACAGTGTTATTACAAACGTTTTTGGAAGAGCAAGAAGTGTCATATTCAATTTAGATGACCTTAGAAAAGAAGGAAGACACTTACAGAAGGTCCTCCTGTCAAACGGATACCAAGCAAAAGATGTCCAGGTAGCTTTACATAAAACATCCAGGTTCAGTCATGCTGCTGAACCAGAAGCAGAACCTCTGAAGCAAATATGCCTTCCCTATGTGAAGAACACAAGTGAACAGGTGAACTGCTAAGAAGGACCCTCAGACAACACAACATCTAAAGCTCCTTCTTTACAACATCCACTCTAAGGAAGACGCTGTCGAAAGCAAAGGATCCAGTCCCTCTAGGAGAAAGCAACAACACTGTATACAAACTAGACTGTAAGGGCTGTCATGCCACCTACATTGGTGAGTCCAGGCATTACTCGAGGCAAAGAGAGCTGTTCAGAATGGTGACACTAAACAATATGAAATAGCTGACCAATGTTTGACCCATAACCATACTTTGTCTAGGAAAACAAGAAAATTATAGACAAGAAGACCAACAAAACAAGAAGAAAAATCAGAGAAACCATTCACTCCCTACAGCACAGCAATCACATCAACAGCATATCGTACAGTCTTCCAGAAATATGGCGTCCAGCACTAGCAAAAGAAAACACAACACAACTATGGCGCCAATCCTCAGGCCATCTTTATCCCTGTCACCATGGACGTCCGCAGTCAGGAAGAATAAAATAGTTGTACCAGATCATTTCTAATAGCCTGATGATGGGAGAAGTGTCTCTCGAAACGCAGTTCATAAAAAGTATACGGCTCATATCATGATAAAGTTCCTGTCTACATGGCTTCCACCGACTACAATATTGGTTCACTTAATGGAGGTTAAATCTGTGTTTACGAATTTTAATGGAAATAAAAAAAGTTGCATTAAGCGGCATTTTAGACATTTCTGCAGACTAGAAGAGATTGAATGTATCTAACAAAATTTGCAATGTCAGAAGCGATATACTAACATCAGGAGGAATACTATCGGTCAGTCAATAAGTTAATAGACTAATTAATCACATGCAAATAAAATAAAGCATACAAATAAGTAAGCAAATAAATTGATGAATAAATAAGTAAATTAATAACTATGTAATTTGATAAACAGACAAATAAAAGTGAAGATGTTCATAGATAAATACCATAAATAGATAATTATACAGTTCTAAACATCTCTCTAGCTGCTTAAAATTTTATAGTTTTTGTTGATTATGGAGAAAGTATAATGTTCGTGCCATGATTGGCATTTGGCACTAACAATCTCACCTGTTGTTGGATCGATTGCCACAAAATTGTGACCTCGACTTGACGGTGATAGATCGATTCCGTTTACTTGGATTGTTGCTTTACCTTTAGCATACCCAAACGCTTTGGTTGGAGATAGCGGTGTCTCAGAGCGTACATTGACATGTAGTAAAAATCCTGTCAATCAAAAGGCAGTTATGTATAAATAAAGGAGACTTTATTCAAAAATGCAAGCAACAGAGATGTTCAAAACCTCAATCAATTTAATCTAAAACAACAAGATGTTTCTCTTGAAACAGTTTTGAAATTCCATAGTTGAAAGGAGATAGCTTGTACAATCATGGAATACATGCTTTAAGCTTGATTAACATTTAATATCCCAGATGCTTGAAATATAAATAGCTTTCGAAAGAAACCTACCACCATGACCTCTTCAGCTGATGGGAAAACAAATAAATTTTGTGATCACACTTGTGGTGTTTTGATCATCAAGTTGTTGTTGTGGTGTCGGTCGCGAGAATTGTTAGGTTAAATTCCTTAAAGGTATTCCTAGACGTAAATCATACTCCATATTTCTTAAGAATCCACTCAGGTATCCAGAATGTATTCCAGATAGCTATAAAGTTGTCACAGTGGCAAAGACCAAGGTCCTGCTTGTCCTGATCAGCAGAACCAACAGTGTTCAGAGACTTAGAAAAACGTTTCTTAGCATGTTCCTACAGTGTCAGTTTGTTGGTAGACCCCCCATTCGATGGCTACAGTTGATTCAAACTGTGATTGCCTTTGCTTTTTTCATGGCATCCTGTATTTGGTCCTGCTTCATAATCGATAATTGCTAATTTGGTTCTGTTTCACAATAGCCAAAGATTACTCCTGCTCAATCTGGAGAGCAGGAGCTTTACACATTGATCATGATCACATGTCAAGGTTGGACTAATTTAATTGGTTCAGAGGCAACGTATGCAGGGCATTGGTCATTGTTATGTCAACACCTAGTCCTGGTATTCCGGAAAGCAGTCAGTGCCGCTGTTTTAATATTTAAATGTGGCAATAAAAGTTAATTAAACCAAAACATTGCTTCACAAAGTTGTGGAAAATTATTTTCTAGAATGTAGCCTAAATTCAAGAGGATGTGGTTTTTGAAGCATTTTATTCTGTTGCCGAACCTTGAGAGCAGGACCAACTTTCCTGGGCCAACTTAGCCGCTGAAAGTTGAAAGGAATTAAAGAATTCTATCTTATCCAAATGGCAAAAGTTGAAGATTAGATTATGACAAAACTATAAATTTTACAAAAATGGTAGCAGGAAAGTCAAGCGTGTAAACTGATTAACAAGCATTGTACAGAGCGCATCCAAAATTCTAAAAAACTTTGCTTTACGACCTACTGGCAATAACAAACCTTTCACTACTATACTTCACTACAAATGGTAACTACGTTTAGGAGAGCTTGATTTTCAATTTGTCTTAATGTAACAACCTAAGACTAAAGAGAGTTAATGAAGCTGAGAAAAAAATGAATTATTTTTTCCATTTGTCCTCAATCATTTTAGATGCAACACGAATATCATGTCTTCTTAAACCCTAACGTTCACCATTTGTACAATATGTGTTCAAACATAATACCGAGTGGAAAACGTACGTGAAAGCTGTTAAAACACAGGTATCGCTCTCGGAGATTGTCTCTAGAAAATTTAACTTATTTAAACATGGACAATACATACAAGGCATTAGTCCTAGTCAAGCATCCATGAAATAAATGATAGAAATAACATCTTCTCTTATGCTTACCGTCCGGAGTCTTTTGAACAATTGGATACGTTTCACATTCTACTGGCCCTAGAGTATAGTACGCTCTCCTACGAGTTGCATCAATACCGTCATCAGTGTGACCAGCCATTAACTTTGTTATAGGCAAGTCGGACTTTTTGGTTGTTTTTCCTTCATCCACATGATCTTTATTGTCAAGTACGTTACAATTACATTCACTTTGAGAGCAACTTGAAGATGAAAAACAGGAGCATGCTTGGGTGTATGAAAGTATTGATTCATGTCCACTTCCAAGGTAGTTCATGTCCTGATTATTTCTATTAACTAGCCAGGTATATCGAGTGGAAGAAATTCGGAAAGGTGCATTATGACACTCATATTTAAAATGCTGTGAGCAAGTTGCTGCTTTGTCAATAAAAGCCTTTATTTTTTCAAGGTCGTTTTCGTAGAGGAATATCCTTTGGTAAGACCCTGCGCCTGCTGCTCCCTTAACAACAGTTCGGTCCATATTGTCATGAGTAAACGAAGTGATAACTTTGCCGGTTTTGACAGAGCAGGTTACTTTTATTTCAGCTTTGATTGCCTTTGGGTGGATTTTGTATTGACCAGTGCCATTTATTAAATTTTTATCCCAAAACAGGGCCTCTGTACAATCTGTGTATGCTAGAAATTTAGGAAACAAGAATGTGATGGAAAAAGGACAACCAGCGAAAAGACGCAATAAAAGTAGACCATTGTAATGATATTCATAGGGAACTTAGAAACATCGTAAAAATATTCTGCCAGTCTTAAAATATAGGTAAATCGGGTCTTCTAACTAAAGTGATCGGGTATGTGACTAAACTGTACCATCATCGTGTGTATGTCCTGACTATGTTTTGGGACCTACACTTCTTACATATCGGGGTTACATCCAGTGGTACAAGAGTTAGCAATGTACGAGGCAAAATCGAAATTTGTGTAGTCACATTAAGATAGTGTTTGTTTTAAGCTCGTTTGGAATTCAATGTAGAGTCAACTACAAGTGTAGTTTTTACTGCCTATGATGTCAATTCTGTGTAATACCTTATGAGCTTTGGCGAGAAGGTATTGTTTTCCTTACCGTTTGCTTGTTTGCCTGTTAACAACTTTATGCAAAACGTTACAATTCTCACAAAATTTAACAAATCCATGGTTTCATGTTTTCTTCAACTTAACAAAATTCACTGGTACATGTACGGATCAATTCATTGTCATTATTGCCCATCGAAGGTAATAGAACAATACCTGTACATGGCGAGAATAGAAACATAGGAATCATAGTCGATCTAAAATAAAAAATCTCTTTGGAAATCAGGAATAAGATCAGCACATGTTAAAGAATGGCACAGCTCAGACGAAAAGAAATTCTAAAGTAGATACACTGAAGGTTCATATAGATGTCGCTGCAGTTTCAGTAAACGTATTCCATGCATAGCTTCAGAGAGCAACAAAACCTTGACCTAAGATGTATATTCATAATTCCACAGGGACTTCCTACGATATACAGTTCTGCAAAGCTACACAATAATGACAAAAGGTTTGGCGTTTCTTACTTGATGGCTTGGGTGTGAAGCATTCTACATTTCCAATCTGAAAACGAAGAAACTTGTTATCGAAAAAGCTACCAGTGCCACCAAAATGTGCAGCAGTGATAGGAAGGTCATCTTTGTTCGTTACATGTCCCTCGTCTACAGACGTAACACCGTCAGCTGGATCACAGTTGCATTCAAAATTCTTATTACGACATCTGTTGTCGAACCCTACAGAAAAGTTTTAAAGCACCTGGTTAATGTCAATAAACAGCACCGTTTTTTAACGAAAATTCTATCAAAATTTTATCACAAATCAATCAACAGAAGGCTTTAACTGATGTTCCGAAGTCCCTGTTAATGTAATTCGTTCCCACAAATACTATCAGAATTTTTAGTACTTATTTTCTATAAAGCCTTTCGTTTGACACTGACAACATAGAGTCGTCAGATTACGGTAACAGACCACAATGTTAAAGTTGTAGCGTACGTTAGGATCAAAAATAGACCAAAATGAAACGCGCGAACTCTCGATTGGACAAGGGAAGCAATGAGTGATAAAAGTTTTGTTTGAAGCACATAGCTTTTCCAGGATTCAAGAGGTGGCTTAACTCTCAGAATACCTTTAAATAGATTCATCCTGTACCGGATACGAAAATTATGATGAATGACAAAAAATTAAAAAAAAATTCAATCCACATAGCAGGTATTAGAAAATTCTTCAAAACCAAATATTATTTTTTACGATATGTACCAGATCGTTTTGGAGAGTTCCATAATTCTCACGCTGTTGGAATAGAGATTACCCGTCTAATCTTAACGTCCTTGTAAAAATGTCGGTTGAAAAACATTTCAATAAACTGCCTATTCAGGAGTGTTCACTGTGTCCAGGAATAAAAAAACAGGCAAAGATGTAAATGTTATAATCAAGCCACTTTACCTTTTCCACATCCACATCCGTATTCTCCTGGTTGGCCACCTCCCCAGTAACTAATGCGTCTACTGTTTCTATTGAGAAGCCAGGTATAATTTCTTCCGACGAAAGGTGTTCCTACACACTCAGCATGTGTTAATTGCCTGCAAGTACTCTGCCTGTCAATAAACTTTTTAATAGACATGAAATCTCCATGATACGTAAGACTTTGTTTAAATTCTCCCTTCTCTGGAAAACCACACATGAGTGATTTTTCGTTAAAATCGTGAGTTATTTCTGTTATAACCTTGCCATCTTTGTAGCTACACAGTACTGGTATTGGCACATCCACGTACCCAGGCTGTATAAAGTACCATCCTGGCTTGTTTTTGCTATATATCAGCGCATCCACACAAGAGTAGAATATGTCTAGAACGAGTCCAAAACAAAGCCAACTGATCAGTATACTTAAATGTTAACGTATATATAATCTAAATAAATGCCTTTAGATGGCACGGAGAATATGTTACTGGTTATTTACAGAATTACAACTATACCGTATCAGGAAAATATCGTAAAGAATAGGCCTTTCGCAGCTGCGGGTCACGTGGTAGGATACCTCATAGCAACGCCATGCTGGAGGGCAAGTGAATGACAACGACAAGTTTTACTGCATGTTATTCTAAAATTTCTTTCAAACTTACTTCTCGGTTTCCACTACATTACACAATGAAACTTCGTTATTTATTGGATTTAAGAGGTTACATCAACAACGACTTAAATCAAAGTGATCTTTTCCCTAGAAATGCTATCCCCGAAAGCAAATCACTTAATTGAATTTAATATATATATATAAATACGTCACCAGCACAAACAACACTGTTCACAAGAAATAAATACATATATGTATATATGCACCCACAAACAAAAGAGTACATTTGCTTCTAAAACAGAGAGCAAGAATACCTGGACTTGCATTTTTTTTGGTATCACTGCCAAAGACTTCAACTTCACAAATCGTCAAAATTCTGCCCGTGCCACGAAGATCTATGGTCAGATAGCGTCCTGTAATTGGGTGTTGACACAAAAAAGGCAGTGTTGCACCTTGAGGCACGGAAAGCTGTTGATTACACAGAGGATTGTTTCTCAGTGTTAAACTGTTTCCCACTCTTATGTCAAATTTATTGAGTCGATCTCCGTATTGATCTCTGTTTGTCACTTGGACTACCCTCACTGACGTAGGATTACCCAGATCAACTCTCCACCATGGATTTGTCGTCGTCAAAGTATGGCTGCATACACCATTAAATGCTCTATCGTTCGTTGTTGTCTTAACTCCATCAACAGCTCTGTCAGCAGTACTTGTAGGTATGATCAGATTTGTTGATTGCGCTGTGGGGTTTCTTTCTGCTCTATTACTTGAAGTACCTTAGAAAGATAGAGAATATTGGTCGACAAAAAAAGTCGGTTGCATGTTAATAACAACCTCAATAGGAACAAACTTTTATTAATCTTTGAACACAAAATGCACATTTGACACATAAACTTCTATTTTGTGGACTTAAATTCGTACTAAGTTCACATTTAAAAGTCTTGGTATTCAAGTGAAAACTAGTCTTTGATAGTTATCAAACTTCTCAATAACATCGATCTAAGAGTTGGTATTGGCAGCTTCTTTTATTAGGGGATTAGATACGCTCTATGCAACAAGAAGAACTCGACGGCAAACAGGTTTACGATAAGATCCAAAACTTTCTTCAATAAGAGTATTTGTGCAAATACACATTAATGGAAAATGGAATTACACTCTAGTAGCAGCGGACCACCATTTTCTTCATCGTTTTACAACAACTATGGACTGTAGATACATCACAAAGTTCTATTTATCGCTATCAATTATCAACTTTGTTTGTTTGGGCTCCTTTTATGCTGATTCATTTCTGTAGAGCTATTGCCAGTACTTAGTACTTCACTTGAGGGAGATACCAAATCTATCTTGCATCGAGATACTTACGCGAAGAAGAAAATAAATGTTGCTTATTGTGATGAGTCAAAGACAAGTTAGTGGGTCACCATTGAACAAAGTATGAATTCAGAAGTTCTTGTTCAAGGTCCTGTACCCTTGGTTCATTACAAGTTTTATTAGTGCAATTTCATTTTTCATGGGATTTTTTCCTTACCTGCTTGCTTACATGATCCATCTGTGATCTTTGTAAGGAAAGCTTCAGACTTCAGTTCTTCAAAATTACTTGCCATGTGAATGTCATTCGAATTCTTTACAACATCAGTTAAACTCTCTGATGTAACACCAGGACCAACACCAATTGCTAATACTTTAATACCAGCATCGTGAAGTGGCTTAGCAGCAGCAACGAGATCTGAAGTGGACGACTGCTTTGCGTCTGTTACAAGAATGGCTACTTTGGAACCTGTAGTCCTCATTCCATTACCTGCAGTGAACATTTCAGTAGCCGATTTGGTTAGAGCAAGATCTATTCTTGCATCGTTATCTGTAGCCAAAGTCAAAGCATTAACGTCATCAGGAAAACCTTCCGTAGCCGAGAACTTTCTGGTCAAAGCCGCTGTAGAAGAAAACGTTACAATTCCCGCGTGGCTACCAGTTGTTGAAACCGAATACCTTGTACCAATTCCTTTCATGAAATCCTTTAACTTTGCGAGATTGCTTCCGATGTCGGTACCAATACGCACTATGAATCCAACGTCGGTAACGTCTTTGCATTTGTTCACTAGGTGAAGGTAGATACAGTGATGACATGGAATACAGGGGATAAAATTAACTCAGAAGTTGTTTTGTCTGTCATGATCAGCCTCTAAGCTTAGTTTCAACTGCTACGGTTAACGATTGACGAGACTAAACTTTTCCTATTGCGATATTTACCACGTTATTTCCACTGTCTAAATAAAGTAATTAATGAAAACAGTCCCTTCGCATAACCAACATAGTAAGTACATCCTCAAAAAATTGACTTCGTAACTGAGAACGAAATAATCTAGCTTTCCGAGAAATAAAAGATGAAAAGATGCATGAACGTAATAGAAAAATAATTAATACACTAGGTCTGGCTATTTACTGTCTAGCTAGAGTATTTGGTTGCTAAATGGTGGCTTTCAAAACTGCAACCAGAGCAAAGGCATTTCTATCAAACTTCTGATACTGCAGCTAGCAAACGCTATCTATACAAACGGGGTATATATATATATATATATATATATTGATATCCAAGCAAGTGATGTTATTTGTTTGTTTAAAAACAGTTATGGTTAATCACGAAGCAAATCACACATATAAACGTGAATAGAAATTAGGCATTACAGTCAAGCACTTGAGCACGAAACCAGAGTTTTATAATTACACGTTCAATTTCTTCTAAGCTAAAGACAACGTTAGGCTTTAAAAGATTGCTAACTGTGTTGTTACTCTCGGAAAAAAACGTAATTCAATTCTCTGGTAGCCGACTGCAATACTTTGCTGTCTGGCAAGCGTTGTAAGTTGACGAATATTCGTCTACCTGTCGACGTTTGTCGGTTGCCGTCTGCTGCGCTTTTACAAGATTAGCATTTCCATTTCATATTTATGTATTTATTTAGTTGCTAGTTTTATTTGTCCCAGTTTGTACATTATAAAATGTTACTGCTAAATTGCTTAGAAACTACAATTTCAATGCTTTAATAGAACAATGATATTTATCTTTTATAATAAAATGTCTAATTTCTTTGGTCCTGTGTTATTTAGATGCAAAATCAACATTTTCGGAATGCATTAAGGGAATTTTCCGACAATGTCTTTCGCGAAAATACGTAAACATTACAAGTATATTATTTACTTAAGGCCCTGGGGACGGAGCTGGATCACATTAGATGACAGCAATAGTCATAATTTTGCCTACATCTACTGTCACAGACAACATATTAAACAAGTCACAAAAGTTTAAAACAGATAAAAATTCTGACCTTAAACAATACTCAGTGAGGGTTATTGTTGCATAAACTCATGGCCCGAGTCTGCTCTCTAGTTATGACGCTTGAGAGATAACTTGCAATCGAACAGTACACTTATGCTGACTCTTAGGCAAGAATTATCTCCATAGGCTCAGAATTTTTCTTATTTGTATGACAACAAAAGCAATTTCAAATTTACGTCGTCTATAAAGTTTCAAAAGAATAATCACCGGTTACTTGATAAATTAGTATGTACATGCATTCTCTTGAATCACTAACACTTTGGACTAAAGCTACAGCTGTTTTGCACTTTCTCCCCTGCTTAATAAGCCACTTTCACATTCTTTTCGTAAAGAATATTTCTATTTTGGAACGAGGCTAACGATGATGTCTCGACGGAATATTTCATCGTTACTTGTTGAAAGAGGTTGATCTTTTCGCTTGACTTAGATTTCTTGACAACTACTAGATATTTTTGCGAACGAAAGTACTGGAAGAGACGTCTTCGGATACTTATAAAATGTCAAAGTCGGTTGGGAGAGAGTGTGCGGCTTTTGGTTGCTCAAATACCTTTTATCGCTACGACGGAACGTCGAGTGGCCTACATTTTTTCAAGTTCCCTCAAAAGAATACAGAAAAACGTGTTTGGTGTAACCTCATTAAACGATCTGATGGCTTAGATGGATTTCGTGTTTCTTTGTCTTCTGGCAAGCGAGGATCAAACAGATTACTTCTTGGCTTGAATGACTTGTCATTATCTTTACCAAACTTAATTTTTGTGAGGATCATCTTATCGATTGGCAGTGCAGAAACTGATTTGGAAGCATAACTTGATGGGACATTCCATGCAGATACCTTCGAAGTGCATGAAACAGGTTCTGTAAATTGATGGTATCCTTTTGAATTAAAGTCCTCCAATGCAAATACGACACCACCTACATGGTTGCAGTTTCCAAATCCACCTAAACCAGAACCAGCAGGGCAAGTGCAGGCAGCGCTAGAAACATTGCCAGAAGAGTCGAGAATGACAAGTACTTTATAAAGAATGTTTTTCATTGACGCTTTCATGCGCACATCAATGAAAGTGAAATCTCCATCCTTTGCAACCAAAAATTTTCGAATGAAACCTTCATAAAAAAATTGAAATGACTTTAACTTCTTGTAACCGGTGCTCTTCAAGAAAATATGTTTGTATTTGAGTGTACGTAGAACCAAGTACTCATAAAGTTGGATGAAGGTAAATGGTGGAGTATCACGTAAATCCGAAACCCAAGGCAAATAATCACACAATGAACCATAGATTTCGTTGTAGGTGCACGAAGGGTTGTCCTTATCCAACATAAGACTGCGTATATGGGAAGTTGAAACTAGCCCCAAATCCAAGCAAATTCAAGGGCAGTGAACCAATCAGCGAGCAACAACAGTTGAATTGGCAAGAAATACAGTACTGTAATTGCTCAGTTTTGCTTTCGTTTGGAGCTAGCCCCAAAAGCTCGGGAACTAGTGTCTGAAACGCAGTTCTTTGTTTCCAGTTCAAAGAAACCGCGGGTCGCAGGACGTCATTTAGATAGGTCACGAAGCCAACAAATTAGAGGACACTGAAATTAAGACTGACATCACAATTTAAGAATGAGAATTTAAGGGGTTTTTTTTGAAATCTTTGGTGAGACTGAGACCCACTAGCCCCAATACACGAGCCTCCACTGCAATTAGCTGTAAAAAAATTTGCCGTATAATATGAGGGAAAGCGTTGCAAAATAGCTCATAATGTTTCCCTGCTTCGTACGCATCACTCAAAGGGTAGATGATGGAAGCTGAAGACACAGTGCTATCATTGTACTAGACCACTTCTATAGCGTTAACTGTGGGTGTGCAGCTTGAGTGAAAGGGAGATGTGTCACACCATACACAACCAATGCAGTGGGAAGAAACTTTCGGGTTTTTTCAAACTCAATTTGGCTACTGCTTAATTTAAAATAGAAAAAGTATTTGTATGGAAGGTGTTATCCTTAAATTTTATTAAACTGCCTGTTGGCAGAAACTTTAAAGCACTGTTAAGTTTTTTAATAATCGTTTATTACTGAAATAAACTGCAAAAAATGAAATTGTCTGCCGCCCTGTTTAATTGGTGCATCCAATACAAAAATTATGTTGCAAATTGTTTATTTGTAACTGCAGAGTGGACGAACTTTGAGAAAGTCACTAAGTTAAATCTCAATTTTTATGATTTTCTATCCCTTGGAGTATTTAGACCATTTATTTTATCATATTAAATAAAGACCATTCTTGTTTGCTTATTTATTATGAAACATCAAGCCATAGGAGGAAGAAATAATCGATGTATTGTCAATAATGGTGTATTGACTATTGGTTAGGGGGTGTGATCGTGAATTTGTTGTATTAGTTTATAAAATTTGGACATGTGCTGTGGTCAGCCTTTACTGGACTGACTGGAAAAAAAGGTTATATGGACAATTGAACCAAATCAAACGAGGAGATGTATGTTTCTTAGTTGATACATTCGTTTCTTGTCCATGGATAGCTGAAGATAGCACAACAAACGAGAAAATATGCACGAGTAAATTTTTACGGGATATTTTTCACTTCAATGATGAAATGGACAAAATGTTATTGGTATCGGTGAAAGGAAGGGATTGTGGAACTTGTTCACTTTTATAATAAGAACAATTAAAATGGATCAATAATGCCATTTGATAGTGACACTGCGTATGATCACATCAAAGGCAGACAACCAAAGACACGAAGTGAAGTCAATATTCTGAGAACTTCAGAGAAGGGGTTGGAGACACCTACCTCTCCACCTCATCTACACAACAACATTGAGCTCACTTTCCTGTGACCACTATTGCAAAAATCTTCAAGTCCTGCTTTGTAAACATGGACCTTTCATGGAACTTAACAACAGGTGTTACATAACACCAGAAGAAAGTTGTTGATAAATAAAAGAACAGATGTTATAGGTACGCTGTTGAAATGTATTCAGTGACAAACTTTGCAGTGATGTAACTTTGAAAAACATTTTACAAAGTATACAGAGTTCTGCCCCTCCCCCCCCCAACTTTCTTAATTCCATTATGAAATTCTCTTCTACATTTGTTGAATAGGTCATATTTCGCAGTGGGCGCTTCGTTTTGTTTTGTTTGTAAGCTTTTAGTTGGGATGATTTGAAACTGCCTGACTAATTCCAGGTCAGACAATTGGCACTTCGAAAATGACAGCTGAGCCTGTTTTCAAAGTAACAGCTTCTGTTATTTCATTGGCTAAGAGTACAATCCACTTGTTATACAGCAAGAAGAGCAAAGTAACACAGCAGGGTTAGTCAGGTGAATTTGAAATAGCCTGAGTTGTTTACTAACCTGAGAACTTCTGGTAACAGGATTATCTTTCCTCATTTCAGACATATGTCAATATCATTTACATGACTGAAAACAGCCCAAGGAACAACAAGTTTGATTTTGGTGGTGATCTGGCTATAACTTTTTGATTTTTATCTCTTTGTGACCTAACTGGCTGTAAGGTAAATTTCTGGTAGTTACCAAAAGTCTTAGGGGAATATCTTAGGTAAATGCATGTATACTAGTCTTGTCACAACATCTAGTGTCCCAGATGGCCAACTACTGTAAAAACACAAACATAAATGTCAACATTAAGTATTCTAATCCTATTCTTCTATTGTACCATACTTCTTATTTTAAAGAATGGTTTTAATGTGATGACTAGCTGCATTTCATGGTCACAATTTCTCCACATTTGTCTGCTATAGTATCAAATACCCTCGAAATCTGATTGAATTTGAGGAGGTAGTGTTTCAAGGTTGTTCTTCTGCAATGACAGTTACGATGATCAGATTAAACATTGAATAAGGGCTCTTTAACTTTAAAATGAGTTTTAATTGACAATATTCATACTCAGGGATTTCATTAAAATGATTATAACAAGATAGAAAACAAGTTTTAAACAAAATTATATAACTTATGTACTGACTGATCTTTTTATACATCAAGATGGTATATGATACAAATTTCCCTAATCAATTTCAATGTCCTCATTATGATCGTGGTCAGTTAGGGTCAATTTCAGTGCCCTCATTAGGATTGTAGTCAATAAAAATTGTCAGTTTTTTCCACCAAAGCATCAAGAAAAGGTAATAAACAGTCTTGTTCTTTGTCAATGGTAAATTTGAGAGCTGGATGTAACTGGTTAAGATTTTGGAAAAACCTGTCACATTCCAGCTCTCTTTTAAAGATGGCAAAGGTATCATCAACAAACTGAAAACAAACAGACAACTTTTGGTTGTTTTCTTGTAGAATGCGCTCCTCATTGATGCCGACAAAAATATTTGCCAATGCTGGACCCAAGGGGCTACTCATTGCCACCCTGTCCTTTTGTCAATATATTGTATTGTTAAAACTGAGTTCAACACCTCTAATGCAAAGATCTCTTCTGGGACGGAGGGCTGTTCAACCTTTCCCCTGTACAAAGCATCGGCACATATTCTTAACGTCTCATCAAGGGGAACTTCAGTGGAATGGTTATGTCAAAAGAACACATAGCCGCCTCACGAGAATCAATTTTGAGATTTTGAACAAATTTTGAAAAGGTGAAGGAATCTTTGATACAGGTTTTGCTGTAGATTTTCAACACTGGTTCTTAAAGGTTATAAAGCCATTTAGCCAATCTGTGATGACCAGAACCAATCACAGATAAAATAAGCTGGATCTGATTGTAAATTTTGTGACTTAACCCATTTTTGTTAAGAATTATGAACCCAGATCCTTTATCAGGTTTTGTGATAAGAATGTCTTTATTACATCTTAAAGATTTTATTGCCTGAAAATTTTCTCTGCGCATGTAGAAGTCCGAGAAGTCCATTGGAGTGCTGCAATAAGCATGTCCCAAATCACTTAATCGGGCTTTTAATGAACTGAGATCCTCTACACAAAAAAGCTTAGTAGTATATGAATTTTTGTGCCAATGTGAAGTTTGGTATGTAGGTCGCACTTCTCAAAGATTGGGTGACAGGATCAAACAACATGTTCCAGCCACTGTACGCCAAGCATCA
>JANTCA010045647.1:0-18802 GCA_024741275.1 Chironex yamaguchii
TAACATTGAGAATTGATTTCTAAGACCCCAATTTACCCAAACAAGTTAAAAGCGAAAAAGGTGTAGGTCCACTTTAAGGATCGAAATAAGCAGTTTTGTTTACGGGCGATTTACGTTAAACTTCAAAGTGGCAAGGCAAATGAGGAAGTTTGGAGAATATGAAGGAAGTTTAGAATGCTTTTCTTCAACATGATTTCTACCGATGTGTTGTACTTTGTCAATTCATTTTTCAATTTCCGGTTTTACAGATCACGAACCATTTGGTCGATCACTGTACATGGAAATTCGAACCATCCAGAGTTTCATATGGTTAAATCTTACAGCTTGTGCCATAGACGCTGTTGAAACTCGTCTTGCATTGTCCTACTACGTCACTTCAATAAGGTCCTCACATACAATAAACGAGGTCTCATTTAGCAATCTACCAAAACTCTAAACATTTATGGCTTAAGACCAATGGCCGACGGCTTGAGTTGGTCCGGATAATTAAATAGCTTCGCACAGTTCTGGACGTCTGGAACAAATGCTTAAAACGTTGTATTTTTGGATACCTGAATGCATTAACCAAGATCGCTTATCTAGCAACAGCATGTCTAGCGTTGGTATGATTATAGTATTAGACAATGCATAGAGACGGTGTAGAAATATCACATAATTAAATGAGAATAGCGAGGTACACTTATTCAACCGGGTCTCGAACACTTCTGGCTACCATGCAGGGACTTTAGCAAAAGAAGCTGTTGAGCTGCTGGGATGAGTGTTGTTTCTCATCCAGTTTGCAGCTCTTTTAGCTAGATCCATTGGTTGCCCATATTGTGTTCAGCTCAAAGCGCACAGGAGGTGCTCTCCTCCCTTTGCATGATTCTGGCTCGGGCTAGAGTATAACATCTCTTTATACATGTCTAGAAATGTTTCGAAACGTGATTAATTTAAATTTTGGTGAATGCAGTACCCGTTGCATTAAATGCAGAGTATACAAAACATAAACACAGCAGAAGTTCATATTTTGGAGGCAAAGTCAACATAAGCACAATTGTTAAACACTTCTTATTGTTAAAGCTTTATTATCATGCACAATAGCATAATGGTCATAGTAACCATCAAATATGTTGCCCTTTTTATACATTTATTCTTAAATGTTTGGATTCAAAGAAAATGTTCAAATGTTAAAATATTTTTTGCGAGCTCGACGAGCTCTGGTGTGGAACTAAATTGTTAAATTTAAGTCAACATCTGCATTCTCGACGCAAAGATAAATATGAGATTTCGAATTGGTTTTATTTCTCTTAAGAACAAGGAATAAAAGTCCAAACTTGTGTTGTTGTAGTGTGAAATGTAACAAGCCACTCAACAGCTTATCCAAATCTCATAATTATCACTATTAACCCTCTACACTTTCAAATCTTCGTTTCTTCTTTCTTGTACTGTTGCAGAACTTGTTAGATGTAAACATTTCTTTTGGAACTTGTTAATTTCTGTAAGTTAGCGACAGAATGTACCACAAAGTTGTCTGAAAAATGAAATACAGAGGATAAGGTATTTAGCAATTACGGGCATACTCGCTGTTTTAAGAGTATTTTGTGGTATTTTATAGACCCTTTTATGAATTATGATATTCTGAAAGAGCCTACAATGATCAATTTAGGAAATGATAGATTCACAAATTTCGTACGCTTACTCCCAGTTCCAAACAAAGTTAACTTTAGACGTTTGCATTTTCTTCTCTTTTCGCCTTCTCCATTTTCTTCTTCTTCATGGATAGCCATGCCAGTTGACAATGCCAATTATATTTCTACACAAACTGCGCTGAAAAACTAAATGCATCATGCCATTGACACTTACACGTTGTGCCCAGGCCATGTCCTTCAAGTAGTTTGTGACTATATTACGACCCTTTGGTGGGCTTTCGCTTCTTTGACTCCGTTCAATCTTCCATTGGATGTAGGCACTCCAGTCGACCTTCTTTGTCAAAACAGACGGATTCCGGGGAGAGCGCAGAAGAGTAAACCGTATTTCATGCAATTCCACCTAGGTTCTTTTATTTTTGACGGCTTTGACAAAATAATGACGGTTATCAACAATGCTATTGACTGCAAAGTTGCAAACAGAAGTAAGGCTTAAATTGATACTCATTAATGAATTAGTGTTAGTTGCCTTCCGATGAAACTGGTTACCTTCTATAACGTCGAGGGTAAGTTTGAAGTTGTGCTCTGTGTATGAAGTATATCGCCACACTGTCATACGCAAGCGTTTTATTTGCAAATAAGACTAAATAGTTAATGAAATTCGTTATTTTAGTGTTTTCTTTGGGGAGTATATTCAGAGGGTCAATTTGTTTTCAAGGAAAGCTACTCACATTTTCTTTGCCATTTCATCACTTCTCTTAGGCTCTTACATCAAATATTTGTGCCATCAAGGAGGAGACCTTCATAATATCAACCACGTTATTCCCATTTGTGTACTTTTCAACACGTGTCGAATTAACATACGAAGGCTAAAATCAATTCTGTTTACACGATGTCTTGTTTTTGGTCCCGGCTTAATGTTTATGCTCCATCAACGACTGCCCCTCTGAAACAATCAACCTCAGATCAATGATAAGTTTTAATTGAAACATGGTGTTGCTTAACGAAATATCGACCTTCGTAGACAGTAAGAAGCTAAGTAGGCCTTGCTCAGTCAGAGAAGAAACGTTTTTAAATGCAGTGTTTACCTCTTGAGCTCAAATGGCTAAATCAGGAAAAAAGCTCATTACCTTAGTACAAATATATAGTCTACCTATGTAACACACGTTAAGCAATTTCATAATCAATGTGACTTCTAGAGCTTTTTGTAACTTTCACTTTTTTATTCTAAGATATTTCACGAAACAAGATCAAGGACATTTCAAGTTGTCCAAGATTGAATTGAATAAAGATGGCATGACAGCCAGAGAAATGGAAAATTATAGAGAGCAATTGCGCAAAATATCAGAATGACACAAATCAATCAACCATTGTATAGCAATGATACTGAAAGACTACAAGGCCATCAAAGAGTATTCTACGTATCACAGTTGATTCTTGTCTTTACGAAAATGTCCTCTGATTAGGCTTCCTAAAACACGTCAAGCTATCTTGTATCTAGCACATCACTGATACTTTTAATAAGAGTCGTCTTATTAAAAAATCTTTGGTTTATTTTGATATAATACATTAGAATGTTAACAGAGTTCACTTCATTGTTGTCGTTTGCCCCTAACATGATAATTGAAAATCCACACCATATAACCAGGCGAAAGAATAAATACGAGAAGAGAATATTGGAGTCTTTTCGATAAAAGTAAATTGTATTTGATCATATGCGATCATCCTGTAACACCTTGTTGTGACTTTGAAACGAAACACTTACTTTAACACTCACTCAATTGTGAGGAGGGATGTGTCTTAAGCAACAAAAAGAGTGGTACGTGCTCGCCTTTTAACGGCATCAAATAAGCTATAGATTAGTTGTAATAGTAATTATTGGTAAAAACATCTACTACTAATAACAAATGCACAATCCATAAAAATCTAGCAACTCATTAAAAATAATGATTGGAATATAATTCTTCTAAAGCTAGCAGTGTACACAGCATAAATCTTAAGTTGAAGTGCATCAGCTCTCTATTCACAAACAACAAAAGCTAGTGCATTTTCTGTCTTTGATATTAACACACACGTGTAAAGGTAATCTTGTAATATTTACAGCTCCATTTCCAAAGAATTTGTGATAATCCAACAAGTTCATGGCTGTTATCTCTGTTAATTTTATATCAAAACGTTATAAAGAAATAAAAGGAACAAACCAATATTGTACACTAAATTTCAATCTCGCGTTTCTCACACTTCGTTAGATTTATCACCTTCTTGCTTCATCACAAAGGGCTTTTTGACATTTCTGTCTTACAAGCATTGCATCAGTCGAATCTATATCAGTGACATTTTTCCGTTAGAAAAATCTAAAACAGTCTTTGATATGCCGAGAAACTTCAGAAACTTCAAGATCAATAAAATTAAAAGCTGAACTTTTACAACTTTTTAACTAATTAAACGCAAAATGGGAATGTAAGGGAGGCCATTGCTCATAATGGATACACGATGCATGTTCATCCTCAAACCTATTTTTACAAGTCAAAAATTTGCTGCTTTAGTTTTTCATTAATATTACAATCGTTCGAGGAAAATGGTAAGGAATTATGGTTAGTCCTTAAATAATGTTTACAACAATATGTTTTAATTTACAAGTCATCGCATTGACTGCAAACGTACAACATCTCGTTGCTGTGGACAAAGAAGACGAGTTACTGAACTTCTTAAAAAATTGAGACGTAACAGAAATGTTACTGGTCTGAACAATGAGCTTGATATAATAGTAAGCAGTGTTAGATCTCTCAAAACATGTACAAGAACACAACTGCAATTGGTGCAAGTGTTAAGAAACAAAATCATAATACAAGGAGGGATATAATTTAGAAAGAATAAAAACAATACTACAAGTAAAGTTTGCAATATTCTTCTTTCTTGAAAATCAAGGAGTAAGTATTCTTTTAATTCAGAATGACACGCAGTATTTCTACCATCCGAAAGGCATGTTCCGTACGCTCTTGTACATCCTGAAGTACTAATGTCATTGTCTCGTCCCCTTTGTGGTGTAACTTGATGATAAAACTTTCTTCTGTATACCAGAAAGGTAAACTGCAGAAGCACCATTGTCAAGCTAACAGTAGAGGCCGTGAAAATTCCTAAAAATCGAATGTATCCAAACCAGAAGTAGGCAATTGAAACCAACAATGAGATCAACCAGGAAATCATGACAACAATGATAATTCTCCATCGTTGATAAAACGTTCTATACAACAACGGTTTGTATAAGGCGTAGAGTCGATCTAAGCAGATGAGAATGATAGATAACACCGACTCGCCACTTAAAGCAAAGAAGAAATAATGCTCCAGCACTTCAGTATACCTCCTTCCTTTGATGATTCCTAGTCCTTCCTCAAAATGATAAAGTGAAGCAAAACCAGCTGTTATCAAACCTGTTAACCCATCACACAGGCAAAGATTGAAAATAATCATGTAAAATATTCTCCTAAACAATCTTCTCCTGTCTTTCAAAATTGCTACTGCAACGACGAAGTTTAGACCAGCTGAGAGAACAAATAAGAGAATTGATACTGAACCCGTAAAAAACGAGAGTCCACTCATTTGTGTTTCTGTCCCACAAGCTAAAGCGTTCGCCATCCTGGATCCACTACTTGTTAGTTTTTCTTACCACACTAATTTAAAGAATATGCAAATTATTCTATTTAAACCAATAACTGTTCTGAATTGACGTTTCTAAGTTTTCCAGCCCTTGATAAACAAACTTGTGGATTTTACAATCAATCTTCAAAATGTTTCAAATTAATAACTTTGGTCACTTTGTATGATTTTCCTGTCGCTAATCAATATCCGGTCGAATTTCCAGTTTGCAAATGGCATTGTACCTACATAACCCTGCAGGTGACTATGCTAAACACTTACATGAAAACTCGAAAGGAAGGCAGATGTTGTTAAACTTGAATTCTAGGTTTAGTATTTGTCTTGTAATTTAGTAGTGAAACATATCAAATGCCCGGTGCAGCTGTGTCAATTCGTAATCGCATTTAGTAAATTAAATTCACGAGGAAGATGGATTTATGCCAAATTCCAAGAACGAGCCATGGTTGCTAAGATCATCGGACCACTTGGCCAAGATGTTAGCTTTATTGATTCTTACACCGTAAGTACACATTTTCAAAAGTAGAGTGGGCGTATGTAAGCGGATGTACTGCTTGACAAAAGATGACTTACGTTGCGATTTTTACGAAAACGCGATTTATGTTAAATATGTCACCATTGTACTAAAAATATTTGAAGTTGAAAAGACTATTTAAACCTTCAACCGACAAACTACTTTGCTTATGAATGTAGTTCCTTATACCACGAATAGTCATACAACAATGTAAAACGTGAAATTATGAATCTTTAAAATTTCAGTGAAGCGCAGGGAAAATCTAGGTTAAATAAATAAACCTCTTTTCTTATTATCCTATGATATAAGCACGCTGTTATTTACGTCATACGTCAAAACATGGCCTTTAGGTCACGGTAACCACCTGATCAGTCACATTTATCTTTGTTGACTGACTGATGTCGTCAATTTAAACACGATTTGCTACACTTTTACCTAACCTTTGCATTTACAAGACTTTAATGTATTGAAAAGAAAGTAACAGGACATTCATGATATTGATAAATCTTTCTGATATCATATACCTCATAAAGAAGGTCAATGCCTAGATGATATTGCACACTGGTTACCAGTCTTTCTCTTTACAAGTATGCGAAAATTTCACAAAAGTAAGCACAAATGACTGAAATGATGGCATATCATTATTACGCTATATTAACACACAAGTTGATGCAGATCACACAAAAGTAAATATGATATGGTGCAATTATGAATCCCGAAGCTGGACAAATGTTTTAGAGCACATCACATCAGTACCAATGAGAGGCCAGTGGCCACGGGGTTGCCGAGGATGGTACTGTGCAGACTCGGTGTGTTATATTACCTAATTAAATATTACCTTGTTTTTAGCTAACAATACCTTTCTATGTATCTCCTAGTTTTACACTATGTTTCAAACTCTCACAGTAACTTATTTCTTGTAAATGTACTTCGCGTGTATCTTCTACAGTAAAAGGTGTCGTCTTTTTTCTATAGCTGCACATCGAATTCCTTTCTTGTTTATGATTGGCTAGTTTTGATACACGTATCGTATAAATAGGTTACCATATATATATATACTTTCTGACGATTCATACTCTGAAGAGTGGTAGACGAAAAAAGCTTTAAAGTATGTTTCTAGCAAAATCTCGCAAAATTTCAAGGCGATTTTCAAGTTTTGTACCAGAAAAAGATTTTTCGACTCTTTAAGCTGGTTGTAGCATCAAATATTGCATTTGAATCAATAACACGTACCTGTCACATCGGAGCATTTTATGCAACGCAGGCAGCCGAATCTTCCTGTAAATAAAGTTGACTTTAGTTTTCCCAGACAAGGACTCGTGGTCATATTCCTGCTTTTTATCTTGGATTTCTAATCTATTCCATAACCTTTTCGTCAGCCTTCGCTGTTAAGGATTGATAAGTTGCTTTTTATAATTTATCTGACTAAATCTACGGAACATCCTGTAATCCATGTAGGGTAAATCCCCAAATCCATGGTGTTGAATGTTGATTAACGTATGTTCTTTAGTCGAGGGCTAATTCGAGGGTGTTTATTTTAGGAATTCAAGCACAAAATTTTACGAACATATCTATGCAAACCAAGCACACAATAAAGAAAATTGCATAACAAGTTCACGATCTGGAGTAGCAATAATGTAGACTGCAGGAAAAGCATAGTCAATTTGTCTAGTATGTTAGAAGTACCCTAGTTTCTTTTTTCTTTATTCTGATCCTTTATTAGTAGCATATGATTTATTTTGCTACTATTAGATGAATGAGACCGAGTGTATCACTGCGTGTCTGTTGCCTACGTAGTTAAGTATGTAAAAATAGTAAATAATTCCAACTGCCCTCCAAAGCCTATCTTTTTCTGCAGCTATTGCATGAAAATAACCAGTGTTCCCCAGAAAACAAAATATAATTTATTGCTATTGTTGAATTTTCAAAGTCAATACATTATCAATAGTGAGTCATATCTCACTACGGTAGATACCAGTCTCCTACCAGGTTCAATTTTCACAAGATTTAGAACCAAGAGAATCATGATAAGATCTTCTCGGCGGACCTTGGTCATCGTGACATGATGCTCGGTCAGACCTCATCTAGTAAGGAAATGTGGTTAGGGTGCTGGTCTTGTTTACCCCAGAGAATCTCACCGCATCTGAGACCTCTTCGCTTCCACTGGAGCATAAGGCGTCGCATTTCCCAAAGTACAAGTGATACAATTAAAATTCCCTTAGAAACAATGACAATTGTAGGAATTACGAGGTTGCAAGATGAAGAGTATGGTACATGTTGTTAGTGAAACTTGGGCGCTGGGTTTGTAAGACGAAGTCTGTCAGCGTTTTCGTGAAAATATAATGCCAGTATTGGATGGCGAATATTGCTTGGAATGGAAATATGACAACTAGACTCATAGTTGAAATTGTAAAAACGCTGCCTTCGAACTCTTTGGTTTTTACCGCCAAATAACATGCAACGCAAATATATGACCCACTTCGTAGGGTAGTGGTAAATTTCGAAAGAAGAGAAAGACATCAGTGCTTTGCCTCACGCAGTCCCTGAAAATAATTTTGATCCTTAGACACTAGAACACCCGACTTAAGCAGCAATTTGTTTTGCTTCGCAGGAAGCACTATTTAGGTAAACAGTATTGACATTCAGTAAGGAAATAAACAACTGTACGCGTCAAAGATAAGAATCTTAAAGCGTGTATGCAGCAAGAAAATGTGTAGTTTTCGTACAAATATTTGATTGAAGATATGACAATCGTTCTATTGTTTGCTAGTTTCTTGAAGACACCAGACTTGAGTTTTAGTCGTTTGTTGTTGATTGTTTTGAAAGCTACTTATTACGAATGCTGAAACTTGGAGCACATAACATGGATCTCTTGTTCTCTAAATTAGGAGTATCTTGATGGTAAATGACTCATTTTTTGAGAATAGAGGCCATAACATACACTGTTACACCTGCTCCAACTTTGTTACAATAGTTCAAAGGTTTTTTCACCGTATGACAATATAAGCATTGAGGACACAGTAAACGAAACCAGTTCCAAAATGGCCTGCATTTGTTGTAAAAATCATTGCATTGAACGTGTTGCTAGGGCTGATAAGAAGTTGGAAACTTGGAAAAGGAGTGACACATAAACGTTGTTGATTACGTTCGATCTCATCACTTGTCGAAATATTTAAGAATGAAAAACCCATGTCATAAAAGTACTATTGGGTTCTCAGAGGGTTAGAATAAGCAAAAAATAGAATATTCTGATCATAAAAAGTAGACAATATGAATTATTTAAATTTAAGAGCAAAACTTTACACGAACAGAAATACGTCAAATAAACTTAAAAAACTAAACTAGTTAGTTAAGCAGTTGTTAATGCCTTTCTTGTGGCCTGTTTATAAAGTTATTATATAGACAAAAATGTCCAATAAGAGTGATTTCCTGTGTCCTCAAAAGGAGTCTCAAAAGTACGTCGATATACCTTTTGATAACTAAATTCCAAATGAATTTATGGGAAGGGATCTCCCGTCACAACAAGCAAGTTATTAACTAACTGGAGAAGAGAAAGACTTATTTTTTACAAAACCATACATTTTATGAGTAGTATGGAAGGAATTGAAGTAGGTCAGGATACAGTTATTGGAATAAATAAAGAATTTCTGAGCTTCATATAAAGTTAGATGATAGGCTCGAAATTCTGTCACGAATTGCAATTTCTTGTTCCCGACGCTGATTTATTTCTAAAGTTTACATCTAGCCAATCATCAAGCTTTTATTTCATTCTGACGATTCATATTCTGAAGAGTGTCAGACGAAAAAAGATTTAAAGTATGTTTCTAGCGCAATGTCGCAAATTTTCAAGGTGATTTTCAAGTTTTTTACCACAAAAAAAATTTTCAAGTACATTTAGCGTATAAATAAACAAAACTTTCACTACCATGAACCTTGCTTCTCATTTGAAGGTCGTTCACCTGGTATTTTTTGGTTTTTTGTATCGTGTTTTTTCAATCTCTACCGAATTTTGCCGATCACCGGTCGTTATTTAGATCCCTGCGGACCCTGATAACTGTATTATTTCATGCATTCCATTTTATCCTCCTAATGCTAATACTTTATTCCAATAAATAATTCCATTTGATAGTCAACGTTATGAAAAGTAAATTATCTGTAAATAATGTGAGGTAGTATTACCGGAATGATGATGAAACCTGTTTTTCTTACCACTATTTTTTTGGAATAAATGGGAGAATAAAGCCCGTTTTCCACTTGACGAATTTTTTCGCGCAATGCGAATTTTTGCGAGAATTTGCATGCGTCCTTTATTACTCACGCATGAGATCATTCATGGTGGCTTGGGCAGCAGTGGAAAAGTGAGCTCGAATGGATTCAACTTTTTCGCAGCGAAAAAAAAGGCGTAACTTATTTTTAGATTTCTGGAAGAGTGTCATTAGATATCCATGACCCAAACTCGTGCCAACAATAACAACAGAAATAATAGCAGAGAAGAGAAAAAAACGCTGAAGAAATTTTGGTCTCATATAGTATCAAAACAATGATTAATTCTTTATTCTTTAAGAGTATGTAGTGTCACTATTCAAAATGACGCAAGTAACATCTACCATTGACCCTACAAGCTTACTTGTCAAAAAACAAAAATTAGTTTCCCACGTTAGTTTCAAAAGATCGTGATGTTCTGCCTTGGATTTCTCCTGCGTCGTGTTTCTCCAATAAAGGATTGGTGAGTTTAATTATTCATACTTAGCTCACCAAATGTACAAACGTTTTGGATTACCTGAGAAAATCAACGCTTCTCATTGCACGGTTCTCAACCTTTTTATTGTGGTACCAAAGCTTGTTTTTCTGGAAAAAATATTCTTCTTCATTCAGTCTGAGTTCTTTGACCAAATGATAGTTGCCCTTTACCTCATCTAAAATCTTTTTCCATACTTCTACAACCGTCTTTCATTTCTTCCTACCGGCAAAATTATACTCATTAATCGAGATTTGAGCAGCAGTATATACCTAGAATTTCAAGCAACCATCTTCCAACAATGTTTATCAACAAATGTACGCGCCATAGGACAGCACAACAAAGAAAGCTGGAGTTTCTGCGGAAAACACAAAGGCTTTCGATCCAATTTTTTTCGCCGCGAAAAAATCGCTTCACAGAAAATTCGCCTAGCGGAAAACGGGTTTTAAATTGATGCTTCGCATGCTTTTATCGTACGTTTATTATTGCTGACTGAGTTTTGTTTACATTTTGTGCAGGACTAGAGATCTATTATTCGTGAAGGGGGCAAACTGAGTGAGGCCAGTTAAACCTGTTAGTGTCCTTTATGAGCGCGGCCCTGGAGGTTTTGCAATTTTGGGACATTTGCATGTCTTGACATCCTATCTCTTTCCCATATTACATTTTCAGTTACAAAGAAAAGTTAACTGTTATGGACTATGAAAATCTTAATATATCTGATGTCATAACAGAACATTTGTTAACGAGAAATGTTTATCTGAATGTATATACAGTCACTATACTGATGGAGCAGAATCCAAAAGTTTGCGCTGGTCTCACGAGTAAAGGAAATTCGGTTTGTTGATTATTCAAGTTTTGCGAATGATGTTTGTCATTTTCTCTTAAGCAAACTCCGGCAAATTTCATCCATGTTTCAGCAACAATATGACATTTGAGTTGGGAGGGGTCAGAACCCCCTTATTGTCCCCCCTTTCCCCGACGTGGATACGCCATTGGTCGAGGAATGAATTTTTAAAGTACTTCAATCGACTTTTGAAATTTCAAAAAATCTTTTGCTAATTATAGCGATATTCAAGTTTACCCCTAAGTCAGCATTGGTTAAATATCGTAGAAAATAACGGTGGATAGTATTTATCCAGGAGCGTTAATGGGGTATTAATGACTAGACATTACTTGCAATATCGTGTTGATCTCTGTGAAGTTTTCTATGTACCCTTTGCAATGAACACTCATTTCTATGCACTTATACAAACCTCTGCGTAAAGAACCGGTATCTACTAAGGAGCTTAGTAGAAATGTCATTTCTATCCACTGTCGATTGTGGCACTTACTGCATGTCCGCCATATTGATTCCGTGCAAAAATAATTGAGGTTCTATTGCACTATTTTTACCATCTGAGTCCTTTCAAATTCATTGAAATGCAAGCCGATTCTTTCTGTGTTTCAAATTGGATGGTCCCAAATCTCAGAAACCGCCCCCTTGCTTTGACTTTCTAATGGGGCGTTGAGAAAGAATTAGTGTCTCCTGGAAAGTTGACTGTCAAAAAATAAGCTTTAAAACAATGGTACTTACGCAGCAGAAATGTGAAAATTTCTCAAGCGGATACGTTGTTGACTGGAGTGACGATATATTGTATATGTAAAATGTGTTTTTCGTATACTAGGTAAGCTAACAATAAAAATTCAGCTAGCTAGTTTTTCACAAGCTCAAATCTAAACTTTTCATTAATGGCTCACGCTGCTTCCACAGTGGTTTGTATGGAAATATTAGTTGGATTCATGGCCATTATAACGTCGATAGTCATGGCCATAATTTTGGAGTTCTGTTTTGGTCACGTAGGGCAAGGGTTTTTCCGGTACCGTAATACAGATGAGAACAAGATGTTGACCAAGTCCGTTCATCCGTTTCCAGGAGGTACCAATGAAAATATCTTCACATTTATACAGGTTGGTCAGATTGGTTTTTCTTAGAAATATTAATATAAAAGCTAGATGTCGTAAGTTTACAACAAAACCGTTCATGACGGGTCACATTAATTGACTCGGCCCACGGCCACATTGGGAAAGGATCGGAGAGTATACCTTGGTAACACTCGTCTCTTTCTTGACATTTAAATGGGGGGCTGTGTATGGTAGCTCTTAATTGACTTCGTGTAAAAATATTACTTGCAGAGAAAGGAAATACTTGTGTTGATGACCTTTGTTACTTGTAAAACAAATGTATATTAGATATGTCACCTTCTCCACGGTGCATTTCATGCACTTAGGTCCGAAGATCTCTGGCGCATATAACTTGGCGACGTGAGCTTTCATTTCGGCGTGGATTTAGCCTAAAATATGCACATTGGCGTACTGGCGTAATGAAATGCAAAAATCTCGGTGCAGGCCTTTTTCGGTCTTCGCCTGTTTTTTAACTTGGCGTCATGCTTTATGAACACTTACTCTTATCGTGAATGTTGGAGTGCACTTGAGGAGCTACTGGCGTACATCTGGCGTGAGTGTTATATGGAATGCACCCTTGTACTTTCTTAAAACACTGTCAAGCTCATTTACTAAAGGTGGATTAAGTGGGGCAGACTGGGCTGAAGCCAAGTGCGCCTAATATTAAAGGACCCCCAACAAACAATAAATTGTTTGTATTTGAAACTTTTATTTTGATTGGACGGCTTCCCAGTTGGATTACAGTCAGGGGCCCCTGGCTGTCTTAATCTGTCCCTGTCACTTACCATGTTTTTAATCTGTCCCTGCCACTATAATCCTCAACAAATACTGTAGCAACATTATTACCACTATCATAGTTGTTTCCACATGTACTTGAATTACTACAACCAAATGAACTGGATTATTAAAAGTACATAGTAAGTTGTGGCATCTTAATTGGTTCTTGATTGTATGCCACTTGAAAATGAGGTACTTGTACGTGTAAGAAGCAAGTTTTTATAAAGTTAAAAGGTCTGATGTCGAAAGGCAACATTGGGCTAGATAGTTGTAATGTTGATTAAAATTTAATTTTAGAACTTGGTATTTTGTTCTTCTGAGCTTTCTGTCCACTGTTGGTTACAAGGAATCCTCATTGAATTCCATATGTAGATGATGGATACTTGCAAGATTGAAATGTAAAATTATTATGCTCTTTTATTCTGTTTTTATACCAGTGGTTCTTAACCTGGGATTATTTGAAATTTGCTGGAGGGTCATGAAGCTTTGTTAAAAACAGGCAGAATTTACTGTATAGCTAACATATTGTGTTACGCACTGGGCCAGCTTAATTTTCCAATGCTACAGAATTCAACTACAATACAACAACTGAAGGTTGATGTTATTGGCTTGCAGGTTACCTTAAACTCATTACAGGTACTTGATAAAAGTTTACCAACACATCATAACAGAACAAATGGACTTTAATGGTTTAGTTCAAATTTGGAAGAAAGGGTTAGAACAATGTCTGCTGAGGAATTGATTTGCAATGAAAGTTTGGTTTCAGAAGTATTGTTGACAAATCAAAGTGTGTGTTACATGAAAGGTGTTGAGCAGCAAGAGCATGAGGCTGAGAAAAGCTATAGTCACATTGATGTGCTGCCTGGCAGTTATAATTCCCTGTTTTTATCAACCATTGGCTGAGAAACAATTGTGCCTGTCTTAGTCATTATGTATCTACATTGTTGTTCACTCACTAAATCAAATATGTATACATATATATACATATGTATATGTATATATAAGGTGCAACCTCTGTGCTTTGGAGAGGCTGTAAATCATAAAAGGCAACAACTATAACCTCCTAAACAAATGCTTCAAACTAATTTCAAAATGCAGATGCAAAAATAAATATCATCGAATGAGCAATAGCACCCCTAGACAACTCACAGTAATTTTGCATAACGCCCTCCTTTGTTGTATCTACTTACTTATATATCTGTGTAATTTGGATTCAGTTATAGTCTTTCTGACGAGTGCTTTCGCATGAAACTCAGAGTAACAGAGAATCATTCTTTCCTTTTCTGTGATTCTGCTATCAATGCTATGTGCTTTATACATAGAGCACTTTATGCTATGAAGACCGCACTTTCTATGCAATAGATGAATACGTGTATATATTAGAAAATCATCAATCACTTTGGCTGAACTTTCTGAGGTCCTGGTGCTAATAAAGAATGTCTAAGGGGGTTGTGGGACAAAAAGAGGTTAATAACCAAGTTCAAAATAAGTCGTGTTATGGAGTTAAAAATTTGAACCTCATTAAAAAATGGCCTTTTGTGATTATGCTTTTAGCACTCCTGATTATTGACTTAATTTATATCTTTAACAGATGTTGTTCCGTCTTAAGTACTTTGACTGGAATATGCTTATCATTTTAATTGCATGTCTGTACCAAGCAGGAGCTGACCAGGAAGTTGCATCCTTCACCAGAACAGGAATGACAAGGCCAAATATCCTGCATTACCAATTGGGTAAACATTTTATACTGGGGACTTCCCATGTGGATCTGCACCTCACAGTCCACCTTAAGGTGATACTCTCTTTCCCTTCCCAAATCTCTAATCTTTCATGATTTTGACCCCTCTGTGGAACCTGCTAGTTACAGGCCTGAATTTTGTTAGAGAAGTTAAGTTATTTCCATTCCTCTCTTTTAAATTATTGATGAATAATTTTTGTATTTCTTTTTTAAGCTTTCAGATATTCACATAAGTAAATTCAGACATCCAACTATTGTGACAGATTTGAAAGAATTCTGTTTAAATTATCTTCCCTTGTTTTCACCTGCATTGGTAATAGTTACAGGTGAGTCACAATCCAGAGTGGGAACTGGGTATTATAGTAAAGGTAGTGTATTATAATAGATAGGATTTGTTTATGGAAACCTTTAATAACACTCAATAAGAGACCTGATAATTCTAAGAATGGCTCTCACCAGACTTTGCTCAGTAATAGCAAAGTTAAAAATCGTAGACAAAATTGAAGTATTGTTAGGAATTAACATTAAGTGTGAGTCAGTGTTTTGACATACCTTTTCACATTGTGGAGTATATATATATTGTGCAGCTAAAGTACATCACATTTTTTAATAGCCATGTCTATTTACTTGCCATACCTTAATACATATTGAGGTTATTAAAATAATATTTTGGACAGTTACATATTGCTTTCTGGCATTCAATTAAATTCTCGATCTCCCTATTTTGTTACTCCCTGAGTACTGTTTCTACCTCTGCTAGGGCATGGATCTACTGACAGTTATTTTGGTACTAGTCCACAGTTTTCCCAAAGGACTCTTGCTTGTCTCTTTTTTTCTGTGGCTCTTCCTCTTGTTCATTTGTGCTAGTTTTAATAACACCCACCGAACCACTGTGCCCTCTTCTGTTAAATTGTTTTCTTGCTCCTTGATTTGGTCTGTGTCAAGTAGGAGTGATGCCTCCATCAAAGAGATTGCATGTATTCAAAATAGACTGTATAACATACAGTCTTTCATAGTAGATTTGATAGTTTATCACCAGTAGTATCTGAAAACAAATAAATTAATATAAACAAAGATAAAGTACATTTTTGTAAAATAACTATGACTTCCGTAATGCCTCTTTATATGAAACCAATGTATAATGGCGAGTTGGGATTGTCCAAGAGTGTTCTTATGTTCCATGTTGCAATTTTTAATTGATTGCTGTGTTTCTTACCGCTAAAGTGGACAACCCGCCAGCGGTGGCTAGCTGGCCAGGAAGTTGTTGAGTGGGCTTTTTTAAAGCCACCTTTTATTGGCCCTTCCCTGTAGTAGGGTGAGCAGTGCCTCCTTAAATAGGGCTGCTCAGTCATAAGAGTTGATGTCTCATCAGGTTTCCACTCTGCAACCATGATGCAACCACCTTCCCCTTACCGCCTGCATGTGGACTAGTGACTACGGCTTCCAGCTATGTCAGGCCTTCCACTTCACCACATATCTATCACTGCAGGACTTGCTTCTAGCCACACAGGAACAGCTTGTGCGTGAAGAGATTAAGGTGATCAAGTAGCACAGAATTTAAAACCACCCTCTTGGTCGCTTCTTGAAAACCTGACTGCGAAGTGGGGACTAAGACAGTCAGTGAAGGTTTGGTTACAGTGGATGGCCATGTCCAGCTACAGTGCCAGATATGCCCTTGTGTGTGGGATTTGTGTAGGGTTTAATCCCCTAGAGGGATTGACTTCACTATGATTACCTCTCCCCGTTACTGTTTAACCTGCAGCTGGGCCAGCAGTTAGTGTTCCCCCCAGGGCATGTCAATGGCCGGTGGGCCTGCAAGAAAAGCTTCTGTGGGGACTGTTGATCCTCCGGTGCTAGAGCCTCATTTGCGTTACCCATGGTGCACCACACGGAAATGAGGTTGACCATTGCATGTATGTCTGGGAAGGCTATGGCTCATCGGCTAGGGGTTGGCCCCGGACCTATCCCAGATGGACATGTTAGGATACTAAGCAAGTTAGCAGCCAAACAAGCCACAAACATACCATACACACCATCTATATACCATCTATAAATATTGCGTATAAAAACCTATTACAATTTCCACCTGGTGAACCTGTTGCAACTAACTTGTTTTCTGTCATTAATTGATTGTATTTCATGTTTTACCAGGCATACAGATTACTTAATAAGTTTAATTTCCACTTCTTTGTGTATTTCTGTACAGGAGACATAACAGATGCCAAAGATAAAACAAATAGATACTCAAAACAATATATAGAAGAATGGGAAATGTATGATTCTATAGTCAATATATGTCAGAAATCGTGGCAGACAGATTGGCTTGAGATTAAAGGAAACCATGGTAAATGCTTCCGTACTTGAAAATTCCTGTGTTCATGATATTGGTATTTGGCATTTGCAGTGATAGATGTGACCATCAAATGTCTGATTGTCTGTTTATCTTTTCTGAGTATAATTTTAACAAGTTCAAAGT
Organism: Chironex yamaguchii; assembly: GCA_024741275.1. NCBI lineage: Eukaryota > Metazoa > Cnidaria > Cubozoa > Chirodropida > Chirodropidae > Chironex > Chironex yamaguchii. The sequence goes on from JANTCA010045647.1 coordinate 17,464, forward strand.
AGTGGTAGTGGAGCTGAAAGTAGTACTGGAACTCTGGTTCACCTTTCACTGTCAAATTTTAGTTCTTTCAAAGCTATCAAATTCACAAGATCACCAGAAGGTTTTGTTAAAGATTAAGAACGGCTTTTTATGTAATTTATTTTTGTTGCTGTTGCTCACATTTCATTTCAATGTTTGTATAGCTAGCTAGCACTAGAATGGAGCTATTGGTAAAAAAATCTTCTCTTTTAGTTAAGGGTTGAGTCAGCTTAACTTACCGTAATCTTCAAAGCTTCTGCAATTCGTATCTGTAAAGGGTTTTTAAATTTTTTGTGATCTTGTAGCTTTACATTCTATCAGCATGTAACTTTTCATAAGCAAGTCTATTTAGGTTTGTTCCCATTAAACCACACTATACAATAGTTTAAGACACCTTAGTTTAATTACCATGTGACTACCTATGGTGTTCACATATCTCATTGTTCCTTATTATTGTATAAGTGCATTCAGATATGCAGTACATTATATAAGACATCCAAATACAGTGATTTATGTTAACATCATTAGTTGTATTAGCTATGTTTTTATTAGTATCACGTTTTACAAAGGAAGTTTAAAGTGCACATTTTTTGTTTCCTTGTAACAGATGGTTTTGGTGTCAAGGACCATTCTAGTGTAGATAATTATTTCAAGAAGTACAGCTATTCCAGATCCAGATATGGGGCATCAGGGTCTTATCAGTACCTGTTATCCTTGCCATTTGGTACATATGCCTTTAATGCCATAGATATTGTACCTAATCCAAGTCCTAACCGACCAATAAACTTTTTTGGCATAGCTGAAGAGGTATGTTTTCTCCCTTTTGTCGCTTTATGTTGTCATCATATGTGTTGAGATAACATCATTAATTACATTTGTGTCATAATCAGATGCCCTGTTTCCATATTTTATTTTTCAGGAAGACATTAAATTCATGAAGATCATTGCTGAAAAACGGCATTTATACAATATGACGATATGGTTTGGACATTACCCTTTGTCAATAACAACAACAATGTCTGTGCTCAGGAATATTGTCAGGTAAAATTTCCATCATTCTTCATATTGAACCTATTTAGGACCTGATCAATTGAAAAAATCGGTAATTATTACAAAAAGTAACATTTGAGTGTGTCTGGTGTAGTTAATTAAAAATCATTTACTAATACTGACCTGAGGCAGGATTTAGATCCTGTATGTGTGTTACAGAATTTAAATCATGTATGTTTGTTACAGCATTAGTTCTACTACTACTACTACTACTACTACTACTACTACTACTACTACTACTACTACTACTACTACAACTACTACTACTACT
>JANTCA010045658.1:0-18800 GCA_024741275.1 Chironex yamaguchii
GGCTAGTTTTGCTACATGTTTCGTATAAATAGGTTGCCATATACATATATTTTCCTTTCTGACGTTTCATACTCTGAAGAGTGTCAGACGAATAAAGCTTTTAAGTATGATTTTGGCGCAATGTCGCAAATTTTCAAGAAGTGATTGTGCTTGGATTGATATGGTAAAAGAAATAAAATATCGTGATTCGTTAAGGGGATGTAGAACGTGGATACTGACAGATCGGACACAACAGTTTGGATGAAAACTTTGGTTGGACTACAGTCATTGTACTATTCTCCGTGAAATACCTCCATATTCATGATTCACTTTGTGAAGATTCAAGCCGATGCTATTCAGTATCTGACGTGTTGAAGACTCCTTCAGCGAAAATTCAATGTGTACAATGTAGGCAATGAGCGATGAAATGGTGGGAATAATACAATAGTTCTTAACCCGATGTGATGATATTCACTGCTAGGAATCAAATCAAAATACTTCCAAAACATAAATGATCGTAGATATCTCAATCGAGTACTTCCATTCATTGCTAATACAGAAGAGTAAAAGTTGATTACGGAGCAGTGACAACTGTTGTCTAGTTCAAGCCTCCACGAAGTATACCATCGAGAACATTTCAAAAACATCTTGGGTTGACTTGACAGTCAGATATGGCCATGCATCGACTATTTTATCCCACCACTGTCTGACCGATTGCACACAATGATTGTAACCTGCGCCGTTCTTCGATAATCGCAAATGGATATGCAGCCCATGATCACATAATTTGGACACCATGAAACACTAGTAACGGTTGTGTATCGCACGAGGTTATTAATAAGTATTTCGCATTCCCATTCCCGCGACTCCATAACATACTTGACCACCGATTTGCTTACGCCATCGCATTTTCCTTTATAAACATCTTTGAGATGAATACTAAGGTGGTTATGGTGGGAGATAGCATAACAAGGAAGCCCTGATTACCTCTAAAACTGATTAATATGGGCAGAATCACGATTGCCTGTGGAATATCAAGAAACTTATAGCAGTGATGTCATCTCTACGCACAAGTATGTACGTGCAAACTGCGTTTCTTACTTCTAATTGCTCTCCAGTTAAAACTTGATATAGACGACGATGCTCTTCCATTAAGGCTTTACATTGTGCAATAGTAGAATGACTACAATGAACCCATCAAATCACTGAAAATATAAAAATAATTGTTATTAAGGCAATAAGCTTTTAATAACCTTTTGTGCCCAAAGGTAACAAGGAGAGCCATCGTTACAACAACAGCGCATGGCTTCTCGCATTATAAAGGAAAGTCACATGCCCATACATTATCGACAAAGAACCAAAAACGCAGATCAAATCAATGTTTAAGTTACAGTATACCATACATCTAATCAACAACCTTAACTGTTGCTTTGCTTAAAGATGAAGTCTGATTTTGCAACACCGATCTCAAACTTAACTTAAAAAACTGGCAACTTTGAAGTAACACGCCAAATTTTCATAGCAAGAAGAATTCCTTCGAATATAGCATACAAATAAAGTGAAGAAACAGTAAATCCATTGCCGTGTTCGCAACATAAGTAGTAAGGGTTTTGGGGACAGCGAAAGGGCACTAGCTCAGTATGGTCAAAAAATGCGCCATGCAATAAATTCGACGAGGACAACCTTTAGTCGGGGGCCTTAGCTAACTACGTTACGTCACTGCTCAATACTAATGTTGGTCACTGGTCGTTCGTCGAAATCAGTTCAAAAGGAACATATTTTTACAATATACTTATCCTTCGTAAGATAGCATGCAACCAAACCATTGCAACCATTCTACATTACCTTGTATTAGTGGACTCGAAATAACTACACTTGGCTTGGCTTTTACGTCTGTCTATTAAGAGCACAACCAGATTCCCGTTGAGTGCTTAGATACAGAAACAGTAATCTAGACGTTGGGAAGAAATAATCTACAACACTGGGAAAAATACTTCATAGAAGTTTCCCTGTTAATCAATGTGACAGACTTTGTCAACATGTAACATGCTATCCTCCCGGACACCGAAATCTGCCAAAATACTCGGGAGATTTAAATACGAATAAGTGCAGAAAACAGTGCTTGGGGTAAGCCAAGGCACTCGCAGGCAGGCACTGCCGAGGCTGCGACAACATTATAGAGCACAATGCACTGCCGTTGTCGAAATTGGTCATGGACGGCTAAGTATCAAGTGATGGAGCGAGTTCAAATTCCGCACAATAAGCATCAACAGGAGCCAACTTGCCCATTGAGATATAGGCATGAATACGTCACACTTGTCCAACATGGTGAAACGAGAGAAATTGCACTGGGACTTAAAAACAGCATCAATTTCTAAAATAACGTGCAAGACTTCCAGAATTCTACGGTATCCTTAGAAGCATGGAACAGTATTGGACAAAACAACAAATCCAGACGTAAACGCGAGTAACTGTTAATTCGACTTTATCTATTCAAGGTGCAGGGCAAACTCATTGAACCGACATAAAATTCATTAGTCTGTAGCTGGATTCCCTACCAAACCAACATTATCAAGTATAAAAAAGAAACTTTGCCGCCGTTTTTACGATAAAAACGATCAATTGCAATTTTTTGACATTAAAAGTTTACTTAACTAAAGCATGAGACACCTATAACGTGACTATCAATATGAATGCAGAAATTCGTCAATGCATCATTTTGCTCCTGAAAAAAGTGAGCAAGTTACTCTCAGCTTACTCTTCTATTTGATACCCGCGGCATGTCCCTCAACGTCGGTTGGCTACTAACCTAGATCATGGAAGTTAAAAATACGATAGTGCTAAAACAACAAAAATGTTGCACACAATACAGAGAACAGAGCAAAGCAGCCCAGTGAATCTCTCTTCTCGAACAGCATCACCTGCATTTAACACCAGGCCATACACAGATCTAGCTCAAGATAATAATGACCTGTCAATATTAACGCACTTAACGTTCTATGCACGAGAAACTACAAAAGGCTAAAACTTAACTTTCAGACGGCAAACGGCACTGAAAACTGCACGGATCATCCAAGAGTAGCGTGTTCAACCCAAACTGAAGATAACAATTCGCGTACAAAGTATGCAACCGCCATAAAGACCATAGGATTCATTCTGTGAGCAACATGTGCGCATCGTGTAGCCTTGACCTTCAAAGTCCAAACTTACAATGTGTCATTGTATGGCCGCACAAGATGAGTATGTTTAGCGCCTAGGATTCTTTATTGTCTTAACCCAAACCTAGATGAGTCCAAAAGAGTATGGTTAGTGCCTAGGATTCTTTATTGTCCACACTCAAACTTAGACGAGTCCAAAAGAGTATAGTTAGTGACTAGGATTCTTTATTGTCCACACTCAAACCTAGATGAGTCCAAACGAGTATGGTTAGTGCCAAGTGTTCTTTATTGCTCTAACTCAAACCTAGATGAGTCCAGATTTGTATGGTAGGTATCTACGATTCTCTATTGTACAAACTCAAACCTAGATGAGTCCAAAAGATTATAGTTATTACGTAAGATTCTTTATTGTTCTAACTTAAATGTTTTATCTAAAGTGGTTGAAGGGCGAAGTCCATTCAAATTAGAACACGACAAAAATAAATAATAACAATGCTATTCTAGCGTCACAACTGCTGGTTGCACGGCGCCAAATTATGTCCTGTACCATAAAGATACCAGCGGAGTCTTGTCGGCCTGTCCCTTGTTCATGTCGACGATGAAAATCGTTAATCTTCCACTGGAAAGATGCCTCGACTATATCTATCACGAAAATCATGTAACTTTAAAATAGTCTGTACATAACTCATCTATTTTATTATTTACATAAAAATATGGCGCATAGCAATTAAAATTGAATTACAAAAGGAGAAACTTAAAAAACTGCAAAAGGACCATGAACATGAGCAACCTTTTGGCCTTTTAAAAACAGCTACTTTCCTAATCGTATTGTGCACGGATTACTCATCGGTCCCTCGCGGCCGTACATATCAACTGCCATGATGGCAAAATGGTACGAGCTGCCTGAAACAAACTGTGTCAATGTACAGGCCATTGGCAAAGGTAACGCCTTGACGACACCAATTCTTTTCCAAGAAGCAGGGGAACGTGGAGGAAACTCACTATCCTGATAAGCAAATAAATGGTAACATTCTATTGACGGCATGTTAGCAGGGACTGGAGATTCTACGTCCCACGAGAGTACAATTCCTGACCCTGCCGCACTAATTGTCACTTGTAAGCGGGGTGGTAATGGTAATGAGTCTAAATTTGGGCGATTTGCGTTAGAGGAGACTGACGATATACCGTCGACAGGCCTTGCTTGTTGTGGTGCAATGGGTCTCTGTCCAGGTGAGTTTTGGTGCACAAAATTTGGCGGAGGCTGTACCATCCGGGGTCTCGGGCCAACCGATGAATGGCTAAAATGGACACCTTGAGTGCCAGTTGCTTGTTCGTAGTTTGGCGGCATTGCTGTCATCCTTGGGTCTGCTGTGACGCGGACACCTTGTGAGGCATAAACAACTTGGGTCGATGCACTTGGCCTTGCATTAGCATGTGTGCCAGGTATTGCGTAAGGAGGCGGACCATATCGTGATTGGGGAGCAGGGCGCATTTGCGGGGAGATCGGAGGGACAGGTTGTCCTTTAGAGTTCACAAGCTGTCCTGCAGCATTAACAATTGGGCCTTGGGCAGTCAAAACTTGTGGCTGTCCCCCTACAACCTGTCCTTGAACATTAAAAGGCTGTCCGTGGACATTCACTAAGGGCCCTTGAGCATTAATTGGCTGTCCTACATTGACTAGCATCTGCATTCGTTGCTGTTGTTGCTGCTGCTGTTGTGGAGGACCACGGTGGAGGTTCGACTGTCTATGAGTCATCGAGACAGGAGGATGAGCTGGGGCTATTGCTCGCACCCCACTCATTGTCCTAGTAATTGTCGGCTTGGTACTAAGGCTCGTTACTCTTGAATTATTCTGCAGAACAATAAAACCGCCTGACTGGACAGTCGTTGCCTGTACTTGGTATGGATTAATGACTGCCGTAGCTGTCGTACCCTCAACTGCTTTGACACCATCTAAAATTAAAGCTTTATCCGAATGCGTTGCTGAAGACTGATTCTGGGGCTAATCGAAAAAAGAAAACAATAAAGAGTTAGAGAAAAACAGCAACGAGAGCAAAATTCTAACTATTCTACCAAGTTCCTCTTGTTTTTTTTACGCACTTTAAACTAACCTAAGTCTAACATGCCTCGAGTATTCTCATCCTAGTACCAACATGTTACGCCTTCTGTAACGAATAGGGCGTGACCTACACTGATAATAACAATCCTTTTCAGACTCACCTATGCCTGTAACCGTACACCAATCGGTAGGGACCATAGGACCATAACAAGCACCGTACTTTTAAGGACATGCAAATGATTAAAAAATCAGCGAGATACAACGGATTACAATGTTCTACAGCTTCACGTTCTGTCTAAAATCAGGTAGACAACAAGCGCGAAAGCTGCCAATATTATCTTTAACAAAGCAGAATAGGTGAACTAGACTTTAATGCCGACTCATCAATGACTGACAAAAAAGACAAAAACTCGGTTTGTCGGCGTTAAAAGTTTTCAAATTTATATATGGAAGATGCAAATATTAGGTACATCCTAACAGGAGCTCCAGACAGTATCCGCAGGGTATGCATCTGAATCTTTGCAGCATTCATTTAGACGATTTCTAGATAACAGAAGCATGAAGTTATCAAGTCTTCATATCAAAACTAACAAAATATACGAATCACACATACCTGACTAAGTCGATTGTATTTAGACACTAAACTATCATATTTGGTTTGAAGTTTTTCTAAGCAGTCTTTTAATTCTTTATTTTCTTTTCGAAGCTCAATCAATTTGCCGTTCATAAGATTGTCAACAGCGGCATCTTTAAACACCGAGTCCTGGAGTGCTTTCATACGATCACGAATTATGGATTTGATGAGCTACAAATGAGGAAACGAAGCTTTAATGAGGCTTGGTGTAAAGAACACCCTCGCTAGACAGCTGAACTAGGCCATAGCAACTAGCTCATAACTAAACTGCAAGCAAATTAACTATTTGAGCTGACGGGCACGTGCAAATATGATATAACACTAAGCACGACTTTAAGTAAGCAATGCATAGACTGTACAACAAGATAATTTACTTTCACTTTGCTAAACGAATAAACACAAATTACTAAAGCCCGTTATTCTGTTAGGTCCACAAACTGGTGATTTGCTCCAACTTTGCTAAACGAATAACTACGAGTTACTAAAACCCAGTATGCTGTTAAGTTCACACAGTGGTGATAAACTTCCACTTTGCTAAACGAATAACTACGAGTTACAAAAGCCCATGTACTGCAAAGTCCACACAGTGGTGACTGGATTCCACTTTGCTAAACGAATAACCTGAGTTACTAAAACCCGTATCTTGACAGGTTCACAAAATGATAGTTTAATTCTACTTCGCTAAACGAATAACTACGAGTTACTAAAACTCGTTACCATGGCGAACAGGTGTTCTTCCTAGGAGAATGTCACGCAAAGCAGATTCTACGATATCTAGATTCTCCAAAGAATCCTACAATCGCATCAAATTTACTTTGTTATCAACACTGACGGAAGGCGCATCCAAGTTTTCTGCTTTTCTAAAAGAACCGTGTTGAAAAAATCCAACGTCACACTTAGCAATTTCATGTCAACACCATATAACTTGAGTCGGTGAACAAGGTTAGAGCATTGGTATTTTTCTTTCTGGGCTGGTTAGTTCAGCAGTACGGTTAGAAGCTGGTTCTAAAGGCTAAAATACACGATAAGTTTAATTGGACCAATTCGTTATAAAAAAACCCTTAGTTTAGTTGCACGTCATGCACCTGTTTACAAGTTAAGATTAAAATTATGAGTTTTATTAAAAAACACTCATTTTGGTAACGACACCAAAGAAAGAGCGGGTGCATCTTCTATCACAGTAATTATCATAGCAGCAGGAATGGTGTGAGAAGAGAAAAGACAAGCTACAAAACGGAAAAAGTAAGTAGCATGGGTTAAGCCATGGCTCTTGAAATGGCAAAAACAGGGTGCCTCCGAAGGACTTTTGAATGGTTTTCGGAAGGAAGACCCAACGGAGTTAAAAAATTTTATACGAGTGGATTGCAAATCATTCGACAAACTTCTTGGGTTGGTGGAGTGTTCAATTCGCAAGCAAAACACAACCATGCGAGACGCTCTGGAACCAGGATTAAAAGTAGCTGTCACAATACGATTCCCTGCTACTGGGGCCTGCTGTGCCGACTTACAACATCTTTTTTTTTACGTTTGAGCTAACATACCACAAACACAGAATGCTTCCATTCCTCGGTAAATCATTCGGTTTTCTCTTCCTTTTCTGCTTTACTAGCCATGCTTTCGTTCAACTACTATTTCACCGCCTTGAAATTAATCTAAACTCAATTTTAGCCTGAAGTTTATGTGGATTTAATCATAACTGAACTTCATTTCTACTTAATTACATGTTCGTTGGGGCATCACAGCCGAGGAACAACAGAATGGCATGAAATAAGAACAGAAAAAAGCTTTTACTTTTCTTTACCTCAATTCTCTTGACAGAGAAACACCCTATACAAGGATTGCTTTCCATTTCTCACATAACCTTGAAGAAATATTAGCAATGTGTCCTCTCTGCTTTCACGATTTTAAATTTTTTGCCAAAAAATCCTGCACCAGTCCACGAAGCAACAAGGTGAGGCACATCGGCATGATCTTCTCCTAAAAACCATTCTGAAACTGACAGGATCTTGTCCTAAGCTAACGTGGCAAATAAACTAACGAATGGCTATGAAGCCACAACTTACGCCAAGTATCTATAAACAACCATGTCAAACACTCGGTAACATTGTAAGTGTGAAAATTGGTACCAAGCTTACGAAAAGTTGGCATTGAAAGAGTACGATGGATTAACTTCCATATTAAGAAAGGAAGTAATGTATGACAAATACACACCTGAACCATACTGACGGATGTCTGTGTACCAGCATCTTTTGCTGCCATCCCTATCACAGAATTCTCTTTTCCCTCTCCGGTAATTGAATTTGCGTTGTCAGTACTCAAACTTCCCTTTCCGTCTGTGGCGCCTTCGGAACTTAGTCTATCAATGATATTATTGAGACGTTGACTTGACACTTTGCCTGTCTTCGAGTTTTTAGCCCCTGATATACCGTCTGTTTCCTTCGATCCTTCCTCCCCTAGGCCCAAAGTTGCTTTCTTTGAAAATCTGGAATCGAACTGCTTAGCAATTTCCTGCAGATGCTGCACACGCATAGGATCTATCAGCAATTTGGCTTGGCCGGAATGCGAGTTTGAAGTAGGCACTAAACAAAAATAACACAAATACACATTTTATGTACCACAATCCTAGCTTCCATAAGAAAAACGTATAAAAGGAAACACCCAACCCAATACCGCACAGGATGCCCTTATCGTTAAAGTTGGCTCAAGTTATGAAGCCTTCAATATTCCGCCTGGAATATTGGGAAAATTCTCAGGGTCGGTATCTGAGACTAATTACACTGGATGTTGAAAAGCTGCTGTTGCTTTGGGGTTTCTGAGTGGAAAATATTTGGCTTACATCAAAGACTTTATTTTGTTTGCACAAGTGAAAAATCCAATCTAAGTATGATGTCCAACACATGTAGCCAGCATCCCATGGAAAAGTAACTTCTTGTTGTTATGGACATCTAGAACCTTCTAAAAATGTTATAGAAACCTTTCCTGTGCTGCAGGAACAATGCCAACATAATATTGTAAAAAAGTCCCATTTCCTTTTTTTCCCCTGAAAGCTTCTAGAATGTTCTGTTGTGTTCTATAGCATTCTATACTGTTCTGGAAAGTTCTACTAGCCTCTAGATAGACTTCTCAAAACTATATAAGTTCAATAAATTTCATTACTTTGGATTCAGATTAATGTAATTAGGCTTGGATGAAATATAGGCTCAATGATATCTCAGGCTCTACAGAGATTTCTTTGTTAAAGGACATACTACTGGAATTTATATATCACACCATAGTTTTCATGTTCTCCATCTAGCCAACATATACTCTCAGCTTACCATTAGTGAACCCTATTAACCATGCCTGCATTTTGTGGACTACATTGTTAAAAAGTCACTAGTGAGTGTTAATTATACCTCACAGATTTTATGTTTTACAAATTCATTTCATTGTTTATCCATTTGTGTATTTATCGTCAGCGTCAGGATTGGTGCAAGGCAAAAAATTTTTTGGAAAACTAGTTTTTTGCCTTCTCACCTTTTCCATTGGCAGTCCTACTACTCAAACCTACAAGATCCATAGCACCCGTCTCATTTCCACAGTACACCAATCTACCAGCTGCCGACTCACTTTGCTGAAAATGAGCAAAATTCCCATCATCTTCGTTTATACATTGTGCATTAGACTGAAAGCGAATTTTCATTTATATTCTGATCACTGTTGTCTAACCTGTTTACTCCTCTCTAAAATTGTGCCACATTTGGTTAAGGGCAAAGAATTGACCACCTGAAATTATCTGTTCACACACCTAGCCGAATCACCTCGGTGAGATAAAAGTGGACATTAATACTTAGTTTGCAGCTGCAAATCATTCCTTAGAATTAACATTCTCACACGGAAGTTTTGCGTTACGACTTGCACACAAATGTGGATAAACAGAGAATCTATACATTAGGTGAAAGTGTTCATGATATAGGGCACTACCACAATAGCTGCAATAAGTGGGAGCGACCGGGCTCGGACTTTCAATCCTCAGACTCGAAAGCCAACACTCAAACCTCCGTGGCATCACAGCACAAAGATTTGGTGAAGGACTTTAAAAGTCCTTGGTTTTAGGAGATGAAACACAGCTGTGTAATAATGATGCACTTGCTGTTTTTCGTGATGAACTGCAATGATGATTGATGACCAAAATTTCACAACAGATTACAATTAGCCTTACATCAAATGTTTAAATGTGAAGATATATTGATGATAGTTAGAAGGCCTTCAACAACTGCAAATGTAAAAATATACACATGGGACAATAACAAAAAAATCAAACCACTTAAGCAAACTAGGTGCATAACATTTTTTTATCAAGTAGTAACCAACAACTAGTGCTTTAGGAAATTTTACATATTACCTGTAGGGTCATTCTTTACATACATAATACATATACTTATTCAAATGAGCACTCTAGCTTAAGTAAAATAATGATCTAAATTGAGGGAATATAACACATTGGTGTCTCCTTCATATAAGTATACCAAAGTCATCAAGTCATAATGCAAATCAACAGATAGTAGTAGTGCTTGGACAACTTGGAAAAAAGCTTACAATCCATACTGTTAATACGTTGACCCAACATCAAAGCTGACATTTTCTCAAATGTTAGTAACGGTCTATGTACTAAGACGTGACTCACTGTACACAAATGATACGAATCTGGGACTGCAAAAGCTTGCTTAAGTTATTGCTTAAGCAAAATTTAGTTAGTCTTTATCCTTAAATACTTGTAATCACACAGGAACACATTGATACAGATATAGAGCCAATAATGAGTAATGAATTGCTTGCATGAGTCGAATATTTGGGCATTCTTTTGACCTCCCTGTATTGGGCAATATCACTCATTCATTCAATGGTGTAGGCTTTCTCTTCCTACTGTGAAATGTTAATGATAATTCTATGGCGCAGTTATTCAAATATACAGCATAGGCTTGTTGTTTTGCTTAGTTCAACTTCCATTAGCAGCATGGCAATCATACAGAAATGCTTTAAAATTCTCTGTGTTCTTTTCAATTGTGTTTCATCAAAATGGCTAACAGGTAAGGTAATACAGCTGCACACTTTTGTCATATGGTAAATAAGAGAACATTAGTAAATGGAAAAAAGGCTTGCAAACATGATCTGACACCAATTGTCTTCCTCGAATAAGGGTAAGGATGTAAATGGTTATTTCCTCATGAAGTAGACTGTACATATAGTAAGAAACTCTAATGACTATGAAAAGGGGGTCAGATGTCAATGAAGACATGCTGAACAAGCTGTTTAATTAAAAGCCCTTTGAACACAAGTCCGACTAACAAACCAACAACACAGACAAACACAACACCTAGACTAAACAGGCTTTTTCAAAAGCAGGTTAAGAAGCTATCCCTTGGCAAAGTTGCATTACAGACTTTCTTGGAAAGGCATGCGACCAAATGTGCACATCCTGACACACTCCTATGGCTTCCTAGGTGTGGCATATTGCATGTCCTAATTAGCTTAAAATTCAGGTTGTTGCTATGTGTCACCACAGTCCACCACATGCCTGATTGGCTTCAGATGTGAAACAGTTAGCACTCCTGCCTTACCCTTCCCATAAAAGCCTGTATTATCAACTGTTAACTTATTGTATTATCAACACCTTAACTGTATCAATTTTTAAAAAAGGAGGATGTGACCCTAAACCCATCCAGTGGCATTGCCTGAAGTTATCAAATACTATATATCTTTCATAATGCCTCCCCTTCAATCAGCAATTGCAATTCCAGACTGTCTGCATAAAAAAGAGGCTCAGTGTAACTGCCTTGTATAGTGTATATGCACATGAGTTCTATTTCATGTAATTGGCAATGTTCTTTCCCTTTCAACTAGTTGCTTAGCTTTTTAAAAACAGCAATAGTTCAGAAGTAAGAGAATGTAATACATTCATGGTATGCAAAAGAACCCTGTGTATTCTAATAAGCACCCAAAGGAGGCAAAATCTTTATTGAACTTACATCAATGTGTGACACCATGACTTGCAGCATAGACAATATCAAGTCTCCAGGAGATCAATTTTTAGAAGATGCTTCGGTCTCCAATAATATTTTAGTACAGGCTACCACTGCTGGTACAACAGTATATATGGTTCAAACTAATAGGAGTGAAGCTTGACTTCAGACGTATGTTGACCTTATCAGAAAACCAAAGAACCAAACCAGGTCAATATTCTCCACAGCTCCTACCAATACTCCGATAATACTTGAAAATATCATCATACAGGCTTCCTCTTTCCAATAGTAGCATATATACCATTTTCAGCCTTGATACTCATACAGATGCTAAGGCATTGTTAAAAATCTTATTAATGATGGGACTATATCTAGCCTTTTACAAAACAACCAAAGATTTTATGTGATCAGCAAGGTTAACCAGAATATATTCAGCCACAAATTTGCAGACTGTTAAAATATCTCATAGAAAACAGTCTTGCAATGCTTCTAAATTCTCCAAAATAAAATCAAAATTTGAAGACAATACACTTGAAGCTGTTGAAGCAGAAGTTGATAAAGCACAAGAAGTTAATGAAGCAGGACAATCTGATGAAGGAGAAGTTTACAAAGCAGTTAATGAAGAATAAAAAGGTTCTGGGGTAGTGGAAGTTAGTAGGGTAGTAGGAGCTGCTTTGATTCTCAAACTTCATTTCCAACATTGTCAAAAAGTAATTGAACTAACCCAATAAGTCAACACATGGCCTAATAATGTCTCAAACTCTTTTCTGAGAAAGGGAAGGTTGTTTCTATTAAATTATAAGCATTGTAAACTTTTTTTTAAATTGTAAAGCTATTTTGCATGAGTTCTAGCTACTAGACAATTTTGTATCTCCTATTGTTTGAATAAGTAAAAATATTTAAGTTTCAAAAAATGTTATTAAATTTTCTGTGCTAAAGACCAGTCTAATACTCAAAAACAAACAGCGGAAGAATATAAATATAACATTAAGGATAACAATCTAGGATGTTACTCAATATAGTCAATAGTGGATACTAATTGCTCATGCAAATGAATGAAGGGCAATTTATAATTACGGGCCATTGTAAAAATCTGCTTACAGAAGGATATAGAAATCTGCTTCTTCTTTTTTTAAAAAAGAGTGTTACTGCAATGTCAGCTTTTGCCAGAACTCACTCTTTATTCATTATATTTGTAATAACCCACTACCTCCCAGCTGATAAAACTATAACTACTATAGCATAAAGTGCCATTGCATTTTGTCCTTAGTGGCCTTAAAAGCTCTCCTGACTATGACTCCATAGGTAGTTTTTACAAATGAAAAATCCTGCTCCAACTGGCCATCTCAGGTTGCTTTGGCAACCTTGTGTACACTATGGATTTCAAATTTCTCCACATGGACACTGAAGAATGCTTTTGTCCTTGCAATGATCCAGGAAAGCTAATAATTTACCTCTGATACCATTAATCAAGCTCCAAAACTGGCATCAGTTCTTATACAACACATTCTCTACTTTAAACAGCTGACGTCAGTTATCATGAGTGTTAAAACGACAAAGGGGAACAATATACTCCAGTTCACTGCAAGAAGTGACTTCTCTTGGATTTACCCGTTTAACTAAACCTGATGTAGAGGCAGCTGGATACGTCCAATGAAGAGTATGGTCGAACTTTGACCCCTGTTATGGTTATCTGAAGAACTACAATTAGTCTAAAAAGTTTTTACTACAAAATAGTACCAACCTGAAGTATGACACAAAACATAACCTGACATAAAACACATCTGCTGATCTATCAATGAAATTGCCATAACCCAGAGTAGAACACAATAATATCTCTAACATCCATTCTATTGGTCCTCTAGTTTGTCAATAGGTCAAATCAGTGTTTTTCATAGTACTTAAATTTCTAACGAGTACTGAAAATAGTAAAAATATTGTACATATTGTTTCACATACACATATTAGTCATGAGTGGAGCATTGCCACAAGAGCTTATGTACACAGTTATCTGGACAATGGTCAGTCATCATCTATGACTGACAAAAGATGCCTACGAAAAATTATAGATCAAGAAACTGAATGATGAAAAAATGAGAAAGAAGTAAAAAGTAAATTAAAACAGATAAGGAAATGGGCCTTAAAAGGTAAATGAACTTCAAAAATGCTACTTTGAGACACTGTATTTCCTATATCCAGCCTCTGCACTGATATTGTACAAGTAAGAGCTTTTATTAATTATAGTACATATATAAAAATTGTGTTGAAACTATCATTTGTAACGCTTTAAACTACTATGATAAAGTCTTTCAGTTAACTCAATTGATAAAATTTATGAACACAAAGCCATACACATGATGAAATTTAACAATTTTTTCCAAATCTTTGGTTACATTTTTGGGCTCTGTTACTACCATACTATTTTTATACAGGGATATCAAAAGTTCTTAGATGAATAGTTTTCTTTAAGACTGCTGTGCTGAAGATTTATGAATAACCTACATTTTCAGCAAAACTCAAGTTAAACAACTTGTAAATCATGCCTATAGCATATATGCATAGCTGACTTCCATTCCAAATAAATGGTTCTACTAAGACAGTTTCTTATCGTCAATGCCATCAGCCAAATCCGAATGTAAACCTATTCAATTTCACTTCTTATTACTTTAACCTTATATAGATAGCAGTAGTGATTGAAAATTAAAAAACATGAAGGAACCATCAAGGCCTGCCTCATTTTACATTACTTTTAAAGACTCGATAGCAATTGAAACTCTAAGATAACCAACTTTTCAAACGCTTTAGTTAAAGCAATTGTATTTGCAACATTTGAATGCAAATAACATTTGCCTCATAAAAAAGCCTCCGTGGAATCCAAACATCTGCAATTACTACATTCCTGCCTTTGAACAATCCGATGTTCTCTATTCTCAAAGTTTACTGACACGTTCTAGTTAGCATCACTTATTGTTCTACATTCCAAAATCATGCTTAACATGTTTGGCATTCATCTCACTCCATATACTTCAATAAAATGTCAAGGATAGAGGCAGTAAACTAAATTCTGTAACTCTAATTGGAAATTTGTCATGCTCTTACCTCCACTCTCATCACCTATAGGTTCAGTCTTGATCTTCTTTGCACTTGGCTCTTCACCATTTTCCATTACTTGCCTCAACGCTGGAAGTAATTTTTGCAAAGTGTACAAAACAATGTTAAAACTTGAGGGATCAAAAAAATGGGTCTGTGAATACTGTTGTCTGCTTTTGATGAATCAAAATCTTCATGGCATAATTCATACAACTGTACTATTTAACTAACATAATGTGGGTCTTAATGACAGATTACACCTAACATTAAATGTTCGTGGCACAACAATCCCAACATTTCAACAAAATCAGAAAACTATAACAAATGTTAATAACATGAGTGAACGCATTCTGTAATTGCCACTTATGTAGGTATTCAATGCGACCAATATAGTTTGATCGAAAACAATACACGCTAAGGAAGTCCCCAAAACGTTTAAGCATGGTTTCTGATGAAAACAAAAGACACACAAGTTCACGTGAAACAAACTCAATGGTCGTCTCAGCAAACTGTAGCATAACTATTGCAATGTACGGATCTTGAGGGAAATGAAATCCTTTCCATGACCGCCTAATCCACCAATAACGTTTTTAGTGCACTTGATCGATACCTCCAGCATGGCATGGTTATTGGGAGCTGAGACAATAGCCAATAGGTCTATGCACCAAATATAATAACTACTAACTGTAGCTACGACAAAACGGTGTTCAAATATACAGTATGTGGTCCAGTCATCATCGTCTTCAGTAAAAAGGAAAACTTGGTGACAAACAGAATGTAGTCCAAAATTCTCACGAGCGAGACATGTTAACTGGTTTCAATGCAAACGCACGATGGAGCATATCGCTCGCGAAAACGACATTGGGCAGAAACAAAACTTACACTCGAAACGCCTAAGAATGATGAAGTGTTCGCCAAAGCCCCATGTAAGATCCAGGTGAATCCAACAAACCGACGGCGTACAAAGGCCATTCATCACAATGGCGCGCGCTGACAAGGCCGTCTAGTTTGCCACTATATGCCCTTGAGAAATAAGTCGGTTACTTAGATTATATGTGGCAATTACTGCTCAACACTGACTTACCTTTTCCAACTGTATAGGAGGCAAACAGCCAAACACGCAGTGCAACCCTTGACTAACACCGGAGGCCAGCTCGGATGCGTTGCTATAATTCAAAGCTAATGCATCAGCGCCTCTCAAATTTGATAATGGCAATTTAATCAACTCAGCAAAACCAAGGAAAACGAAAATCGAACAAACTGGCCAATTTGTTCAATTGTTGTTTTAC
Organism: Chironex yamaguchii; assembly: GCA_024741275.1. Lineage (NCBI taxonomy): Eukaryota > Metazoa > Cnidaria > Cubozoa > Chirodropida > Chirodropidae > Chironex > Chironex yamaguchii. Next base: position 16,212 of record JANTCA010045658.1, read on the forward strand.
ATATTTATCGAATCCAATAAATAACACGTCATTTCAGGAAAATAAAGTGGTTAAAACGTGGTAAAGATGGTAATTCGTCCGCTGTCAATGGTTGGCTACCCCTAGGGTTCTCAACAACATACAAAATTGCGAAGCATGAAAATTTAGGAATGATCTCTTTCAAACAGCCATTTACCTGATTGGTCGATAACGTTCAACAACCCAACGTGATTTTGACGAAATTAACAGCTAGAGATATTGATTTGATCATGTGACATACTGTAAAGGACGGATGTGTCGTAAGCATTTGTTTCACGACAAAGTGTATTGAAAGGCTAGAATAGAAAACTTGTTTGACCATATTTGGTAACGAATCATTACTCCCAACGGATTTCTTCTGATGAAACTGAAAAAAACAACCTGGCGCATATGGTTGAATGACTTCTGGATGTTCATTAACATAGGAGATCAACATTGGCGAACATTAGCATGTAAACACTGGATCGTTGGTGTCGTGGCCATTATGAATTTGGTTATCGGGATCTAAGCAAAGAAGTCGTGCATAAAGTAAAGTCACCGAACTAAATGGGAAGCCGAAACATACCAAGGAACAAAAAACAACGACGGAAACGATTTTTAACCTTAGTAATCACGTTGGTGGAGAGTTGGTGTATAACTCATTGACAAGCAAAGATTTAGGACTTATAGATTCGGTATTTCTGTATTTCTTGCCGTACTTAGGTTGACTCTCACTGTGGCGCACGTATGGTTAAAAACTAATGTTTTTAGATGAAGCTTGAACTCAGGGTTGCCTTGCTGGTATCCCTCAATATACTAATTTACCCGATATCACGCGCGTAAAGTAGTGATGCCCCGATGGAAAGATATCTGTGAATAGTTGTCAAATCTTTCTTGATCGTCATGCAGGGTGAAAAGCGTAGTTTGCTAAAGTAACCAACGCTCTGACAATTCTAAAGTGAAGAACGTTAAACATTTTTTCTGTCAGGAGAAGGGAAGTCGCTGCTTGAAGAGCCGTGTCGAAACGGAACAACAGATGTAAGGAAACAATGGCGTGTTTATATTATTACTAAGTAAAGTTCCTGCTCTAACAAACTCTTGACCATGTCAGTAATTCAAAGCAGGCAAGAGAGCGTTAAATACTCAAGGCAACTGAAAAGGGAAACGAGACCACCAAAAAATAGATGTCCTGAAGTTTTCACGTACGTCGCAGGAGGCCAGTGTTGTCACTTCCAAGCCGTGCCTAATAAACAAGAAAGTAAGAAATATTAAGTTTACTGCACTTGTTGCATACACAGCACATCCACTATCTTGAACAAGTACGCAGCATCACGCTATACTTGTGAAACTTGGAAACTTTATGGAAGCGAGGATATTTTGCCATTCAATTTATATTTTAGCATTTTATTTTAACATTTAACTTGTGAGAAAATCGTATTCTCCTAGCTTTTTTCTTGCTTAACATAGGCTCCAGTTTAAGAACTGCGAGCTTGAAGCATTCCGAGGGCGCGACCTCTGCTACGGCAGTGGCGTCAGGTGCTATTTCCAGTTTCTAAATATTCAAATGACTTGTAGTAAAAGGGGCCATTGTTTCTCTACGCGGATTTTCTCGCTAGTCGTGGTTCACAGTTACTCTTTAGCACTTAAACATGCGTTGATGACCATCACAGGTTTTTCAAGCGTTAATACGGCCATCACTTACATTGGCTGTTTTGAAAAGGTTTGTATCTGAAGCCGTCTCTAAATAGTCTTGCTTATTTGGTCGAACAGGTTATGGGATCGACCTCATAGAAGATCATTAACAAAAGATCTCCAACTTTTCCGGTCAATGTTATTTCGTATCCCAGTGTCTTGTACTAGTGCTCAGTCCGTAGTTAACTTGAGCTTCCTTTCTTCCTGGATTATACAACTCTGCTAGGTATCCAATTGAAATTGGATTGGATAATAGTCGCCTACGAGCCTCGTAAATCTGCTCTACTTTTTATTCTCTTATTTTTGTTGAAATTAATATTCCTTCCCATGGACTTTAATTGCTTTTTACACACTGTTTCTCATTCTTTACAAACGCTTAACATCAAAAAAGATTCTAAAGTAATTTACTCAAATCTAAATTTACAGCATAAAACAGTATTAGCAGTGCCACTGGCTCCGTTGTCATCTGAGCGAGTGTGAAAGTTTGATTGCGTGGATTAAATCAAAAAAATCTCCATTCGAGTGTATTTATACTGCACCCAACTCTTACACGATTTACAACACATCAAAGATTATGAACTAGAAGTTTGCCCATACAATGCACATTTTGATGTGTAGTAATTACTAGGATTTTCCTACTGACGTATAGCTCATATTAGAGGTTAAATCCAATCATCTTCCTGTCGATACCAAGGATCCTAGCTCCCATTTCTACCTTTAATATTCTGGAGGAAGTATTGATTCCAATCTAGGAGCAATGTCTCGTAGTTTTTAATATTCCAATGAGAACTCTTCCAGTAACTGTCACCACGATAGGGAGTGCATTAATCTCTGACAAGCTTTCCACTCATCTATCAAATCCTCGTTCCTTGGAGAGTGGTTAACCAATTCCAACAAATA
>JANTCA010045669.1:0-18800 GCA_024741275.1 Chironex yamaguchii
GATTAGCGCTCACTTCCAAGGGTCTTTTCCTAACAATTACATAAGCAAACAAGGATCTCTACCATCATACAATACAACTATGCTCTCCTCTCCTTTATGGTATCAGGCAATTAGAATACCTACAGCTAAAAGTAATGTCAGTCAACAAAAATAACCGCGTACCTTCTTGTAGTCTGCCTAGTCGACTTGTAAACACGCCATCCTGATAAATTTTGATCATAAAGTACAATATCCGTTGTTGTGCCGTCTCAGCAGGCGGTAATGAAACCAGTGACTTTAAGGCAACGGTGTAACTACGATTAATCTCCATTCCTAAAGCAATAAACATTTTATGTCATCAGTAAAGTCACTGTGTGGACAGCCTTATAAATTTTACAAAATGTAGTAAAATATAAATTCGTACCTTAACCGCCCTTTTTAAAGACAGAACAATCTATCCACGAATATATCAAGCTTTACTCAGGCGACAAAATGAGAAGTGGTTACAAAATTGTAGTGTCATGGGGCTAGTACATAACTATAAAATGAAACAAACTTGTACTTTATCGCCCCTTTGAAGAAGACAACGATCCATCCTTGAATTTTTGACCTATACGGCCTGTGGCCATGACCAAGGCTTTGTAGGTCGAAAATACGAGGATGGCTCGTTATCTTCTTCAAAAGGGCGGTAAAGTTACAAATTTGTTTTATTTTATAGTATGTAGGTGATATATGTATAAGAAAGGGGGACTAAAACCGAACTAACATGGAAAGAACCAATCAGAATAAAAACACGGGAAGATATGAAACAAAAGAATGGAACCGTCGAATAACAGTATAAATGAAAAGTATACGGTCACAATGTGAAAAATCCCCAAGAGATAATCAAACACGAGTTGACCTATATTAAAACTAACAGCAAGGGAAAATAGAAACCACTTTGGAAATACCTTATTAAGCATAAGTGGTTTCATGACTTGGTTGGTCAAACCAAATGTCGCTTTCCATTACGTACGAAAGAAGCTATGTGATAATAACGTACCTTCGACAACATCCTGAAAAAGACAGTGATGACCAATTGGCACATTATATAACACTCGCTCTGGCAGCTCAACACCAAAAAGGAAAGTGTCATGTGTAACTGTTACTTTGGACTTTAATGTACATTGCCTATACTTAAGCTCTAGAAGACAGAAACAAAAAACACTGGTAGCAAAACTACATCATTTCCGTCGAAGTATGCATTAGAGAAAGAAGCGAGTTGCATGCGGCTTCTATAGAGGCTCAAAAATCGTTTTGGTTCTGCATAACGCCGAATACTCTCGAGAACTACTGTACTGGACTTATATTAATGTTCTACGGCGCGTTCGATAAGGGAATCGCTGCAGCTCGAGAACTTTTTCCTTTTCCAAAATTCGCAATTTCAATTGTCTGCTTATGTCTATTCGAATTTCCAGTATTTTCTCAATTTTCGCCAAAAAGCCAGCCTGGTCAATTTGGGGACTTAGATTGCAAATCTGGTATTGTTTTTTCCTACGAGCTCTAATTCGATGGATATTCACGAAAAGATTACTATGTTTTAAAAATTCCTCCATTTTCGAATCGCATTCATAGTGCGGCTGTTCATAGCATACAAAGGTTACTTTGATTCGATACCTGATCACTAATCTGTGAAAAAACTCCCTGAAGTAGTCAAAAAGTCGCTTGCAGCCTCTCTATAGGTACTATTACAAAAGAAAGAAATTGGTACTCGTGTTCTTTAAAGTTATGAAGATATCAAATTAACGTCGTCATGCTTCTCATATACAGCGTTACTATTGCCTATTAAATATACTCCTAAGATGCAAAATGGAGAATTTCATTCAACACTCACCTCGTTTTGCCTCCTTCTGCAGGGTGCAATCTCCGCATAAACTATTTCCTAGCTTTTCCCACTTTGTTCCAGAATGTTCCTTGAACAGAATAATTTCCACTTTTCCACTTGTCTTCTCGCCAAGCTTGACTACAATGGAACACAGACAGCAATATCACTTACCATAAAATCTTGAGATTCGAAACTTACACTGAAATACGAGAAAACAAGCAGAGAAATTTCTCAATTTGTTACACTCGTTCTGTTATCAATAACAAGTTAGAAAACGTAATGATCTGGGTTTTATTTCACAACAGTAGGAATTCATTACCAGATATTAATGCAAAACTGATGTATCCTATCATATTTTAAATTATCGATCCCAGTAATTATAAGGATACAAAATAATACGGAAAGCATCAGTTAGATTACAAGGTGTAATCAGACACTATCAGTACATTTTGGAAAAACAGATTCTGTTATAAATTTAGATGCAAGATTGAAGCTTGCTTCACACCAAATGGAAAGGCATTCATCTTGTTGCCTTTCAATAACAAATTCTCTTCTATCACATCTGGACCCGGAATCATTCTGTACTGATCTTGCCAGTTTTGAACTTTTAAAATATGACAAACCCAAATCCCTTTTTATGTTGCCTTTGGCCAAATAAGCCTATTTATAGAACTAACGCGGACTGCAACTTTAAACTTAATGTCTGAATCGAGATCAATTTCACCAGGTCACTGATGTGAACATGAAATAAACAATTATTTACATTTGTGCTTTAAAATATTGTCACAGAGAAACATTACCCCTAACTCATCAAAAATAGCGTATTCTCACTCGTGTGATCTTTGCTGAAGAATCCATTTCAAATACTTATACCTAACACATTTTTAGCTCATTTTTTTGTAAGATTATGCATAATCTCAGCCATCCAAATCCATTACTCGTGACTATAATTTAAAAGATGAATTACAGTCATCATACACGGATTACATTCAACTGGGGGTATGAAGAAACTTTATTTCATTTCAGGAAAGAAATTATACCCAAGAGCTAAATAGTCCAATGGTGTTTTCCAGAGAAAGTTACAATAGCTTATTTGTCAATGTACAGACTCTTGATAAAACAAACATAACCCAAAAGCTTATTCCTTTTACAACAACACAATGCAGCTAGATTTCTCTGGAATGCCGTTTTAGCTGCATTAAGACAAAACTTAGTGCCAGATGTTCAGCCCACACAAATACTTCTTTGTCACATTACATGCACATCAGTTAGACGCAAAACACAATAAGTCTCAGGTTACCTAATACCAATTGCATTTATCAATCACTACCTCTGAGAGGATTAGTGGCAGATCTACCTAGTTGTAGATGGAGCTTAAAAAACTACTGTCACAATCAGAATGAAATATCTAATTATCCTGACCCTAACACTGTCAAAGAACATCTTGGACAACATAACCACACAACTAGCTTTCAATGATTAAAAACTACTTGCCTTGAATGGAGGAGACAGTATTTTCCAGCTCTGTAAAACAAAATAAAACTTTGTTTACCCATATCTGCTTTAACAGATTCTCAGCAAACCACAGAAAACAAAGAATGCTACTATATAATTTAAACAGTGAAAACCACATCTGACAGGATTTTGGCCATCTGTACATAAACGTCTGGATCTGATTAGCATCAAGTATAAGCTCAGAGGCGTGGTGACTCAAACTACTCTGTCAGGAGTTGTGACCACATATGGAAACTGCGCAGTAAAACAAAATTCACAGTAATACTTAATAAAAATTCTATGATTATAAATTAACAAATACAAACACAAATCAACAAATACCTATGATTGAAGAAACTGGTTGTAAATGACTAACATTTACAAAAATTATTTTTAATAACACTTATAATTTATAACATTTCAGATGGTATTTTATAAGACTAAGTTCAAGCTGACATTTTGGCTACTTTTCCCCTTCAAACCAACATTGACTTTCAACTGACTTTATTCACTAACACTCAGTTAAAATAGACAGTTTGCAAGAACTTGACTTGCAGAACGTGCTGAATTGCAATGCTTCACAAGCCAGCATCAAAACTGACCAATACGAAAATAGCAAGCATGTTTGGGCAAGTGCAAACAAAGCACAAAACTCTAAGGAAAAAACACATAAGAAGATATGTGCAAGGTTGATCGATGGCATTAAGCAATATGGACCAAGACTTAAGGTCTATTACTGTATTCTGATGAATCTAAGGGATCATAGTTACAAAAAAACTTTCATAGATCAGTTATTTACTAAACATAAATTTTAAGTTTTGTACCATCATAAAGCCATCCTAATATACTAATGCTCAGTAAAGAAAGTCCTGAATTGCATACTGACGTAATGTTTAAATGGTGTGTACTATAATGCATAACACAATTGATTCTGTGCTCTATTTTTAATGAAAAGCAATTTCTCCACATTATCTTAATGTAAAAGTTGTGTCCTTCTCTGTTTTGTGGTCATGTCCAACATCACTAGTTAGAAAACATGATGAGATTTAAAATTGTGTCATTACATGTTGACGATGCCTCCTACGAGTGTTACCAGAAGATGGCAATGAGAGAAGTTAAGTTTGCAACCCTCATCTTCAAAAGCCCATGCTCAAACTAATGTACAGTCCACACACATCTATACAAAATTTGAAGTACTAATGTTATTAAAACAGTAGTAACAACAATAACTACATAGCATAATGAAAATAAAAACACAAGAGAAGGAGCTTAGGAATTTTTTTCCACTTGCATGTGCATCCATTTTAAACACAGTACAATACCAGCTACACAGTGTAACACATAGTAGAGCAGAGGGCAAGCAAGGTAGGGCAAGACAGAGAGGAGCAAGGCAGAACATGGCAAGGTTGGACAGGGCAGACTATTAGAGGAAAACTGAGTTGTGAAACTAAAGTACAGAGTAAAACAATGTAAGCCCATGAGCAGGGTTTAACATACTAACACAATGGAAGATATATCAGTAACCATAACATGTTTACCTTTAGTAATGGAATAGAAATTATCACCAAGAAGAATCTTTGCTTCTAATGTCTGTTTGTTCTGGCAATCTATGATAACATCATCTTCTGTAATATCCTACATAACAAAGATAAATTGGTACTAATGCAAATGCTACAATGTATGAATCCAGTGAAAACAATCTAAGAGCATAGAGTGGATTGGAGAAGAGCTACTTCCAGTGGAGGTCCCGTGCCTCAAGTCAATCTGGCCCCCATGGCCCATGGTGCTAATTGCTCTTCAACCTGCTGCCTTGTGGGTTAATTCTCTGGACTGGAAAAGGCTAAGGGGATGGCCCCAGACAGGAAACCATCTCGGTCAGTGTTATTGCTGGGGACCCAGCAGAGTATGATTCCCACATTTTGCTCCATGGAAAATACAACTAACAATGCTCACGTTATTGCCCTCTCCGTTGCTTGATGCAGGGGAGGGCCGGCCAAGTTGCATCAATATGATCTATGGTCGAGACTGGCAGAAAAATTGGGTCACCATATGCCAGGAACCTGCCCAGAACTGTGCTTGATGGCAAGGACTAATATGCGACCTATACCCAGACTGAACCCCATGGAGCACGCTCAGAGGCGGCAGCACCTAGGAAGCTATGATGATTATAAAGAGCATAGTAAGCAAGCATTTTAAATAACTGTTATACAGCAATAATTTTTTACTTACTGGTTTCTTTGTATATACTGAAATAAATACAATCTCCTCATTCTGAAACCAGTCATACCTAAAGGATTAAAGGGTAGCCAGTTAAGTATCCTCTAAATGTGCAAACAACACAACCAGCAGTCCACACCCAATACATCTTTTGTGGTGAAACAAAAATGATGAGGCACATCATTCAGGTCTTGTATCAACTCTTTAGATGTTGCTGATACCATAGATGTTTACACCATACATGTTTTATGCATGATCATAATCAATAACTGACAGTTTATAAAACTATACACCTTTTTGCCATTTCTTTCAAAATCCAATCAAAAACCCAGTCTAAAAAATTTGTAAGCATACATCAGTCATAGAAAAAAGAAGCAAAATACAAATGTCGAAGCTTTATTTTATGTACCAATTTTCCAAATTTATTGATGCATGCACATTCATGTTCATAAATCTCTGATAAAATAGTAAATAAATTGGTTTGTCGGGTCTCTTTATTAAGTACTATTATGTTAAGCACTAATTCATTTATCATAAGAAAAGACTCATTTCATTAATCTCAGACACAAGGTCCAATCTCCTAAATGTCAATACTATGGTCAAACAAATACATATCGCAAAAGTTGTTTATCTAAGTGAACCTCATTCTAACTTTAAGACAAACGTACCATGGGTTACCATGAGTTTTAGCACTTCTGCCAATTACTCCATCTGTAAACACAACAAGCAATAAAACAAAACTTTAGTTCAATTTAGGAGCATATGCAAATGCTGAAACTTAATACACCACAGTGTAATCAGATATGTTAAAGTAGACTTGATGACATCTTTGTTTCCTTAGAAGGAAAATCACTACAAAAGATAATAATACATGGTTTATGAAACATAAAATGAAGTAAAAAATGATCTTGTGAAGCTGCAACTTACTAGGAGGTGGCATCTCAAGCTTTGAACTGCCTTTATTCTTTTCATGTGCTAAAAACAAAACATAAAACCGATTAACACAACACATGTGTAGTACAGGCGTAGTAGCTCAGCTCTTGCCATTATTATAACAAATATGTGTCGTTAATTAAATGGGGTTCTTTCACACTACAAATAACTGAGTCAACCTCACTGATCTTGCAGATAACACAAAATGTTGAATGAACTACTATATAAACCATCCTAAATAAACTACTTTAGCACACACTTATGATCTGTTTGTCAAGATTGGAGCATAAGCACAAAAGATGCATTAGAAAGAAAACAGAGTTAAACTTACAGTCCTCAAACTGAAAAAACAACACTTAAGTTGATGTCCTACCATGACACAAATAAAAATTGTTCAACTTAGTCATATATACAAATAATGGAATTATAATGATAATCTTAGCTAAACAGTTCATGTGTCCATAACAAAATCCGTGAATGCAAAAGTCACATACCAATGGAATTTTGGGTTGCTTTACCCAATTTTGGGCTGGTTGACAAGGGCCCAATTAAGCATGATGACAACATTGATTCCACATTAACCCATTTGTGAACCTGTTAATAAATTGGTTACAAAATGTTATATATAAGTAGTCTGTAATGTGAACTTGAAAATTCACTTTATCTAGTTAATATTTAGAAATACTAGTAGGCTTTCTTAACAAAATTTACAATAAACATAAGTAGCATAATTAACATAATTCTACAATAAACTGCACAGTTTGTCACCATAAGAAAAAGACCTGATTGTCAATTGTCATATGATGGTATTTTTCTGACTGCAGGTGAGATATTAATATAAAACGTTTACATGCAAAAGCTTCTTCAATTACAACAGAATAAATGTATTAAAAATCCTGCATTTATGATACAATTTGGGTGTTTCTTCACATTATCAGAAAAATCATAAACCAGTTTAACTTTCTTATAACAATTTCCTTTCCCAACAGTTTTCATACAACAAAGTTGTTAAAATTTGATATTGATAAAAAATGAGATTTACATCAATTTTCAAGTCAAAATCGTTTAACCTTTTGTTCAACAATTTCTCTGATAGAGGTATTGCTAGGGTTGAAAATTTTCCGACAGCATGGTCTCAAAAGTATATATATCCATTTCATGTATATTTAGTGTATTTTCAAATAGGACCTAATTGAGAGGCTTCAAAATAAGAGCTGAAAGAACAAAAATCCAGTTCATTACTTATTTCACTTAGAAAATTGTCCTGCTGACATACCCATAAAAATGTGGGCTTGACAGTATATATGTATAATTGTTCAGATTTTTAATCTTTCAATGGGCAACTCTATTTCAATTGCTGTTATAAAACAAATGGTATGTTCAGCAAAATTCAAAGTAATCTTTCTCAAGATAAATAGGACACACTATATAACATTCTAACATCTTCTGCACTTCCATGCTCGTCTAAATCTTCTGGCAGATATGCTATTCAAGCTGGGTGTTTACTTCCAAAGTGCAAAGGGTAATAAATACATGCTTTATACATGTATGGCACAAAATACACCACTTGTAAGTGTGCACATATTTTTTGACAAAATCATTACTATCACTGACAGCAAGTTAATCCAAAAACTAATTGCATCGTTTTGTTGCCATTTACTATTGCTTTTGCTAATTCGTTGTCAGGTGTATGTTACAGTTCCTAGTCATGGCATCACAAGACCAACAGCATCTACGTATTAAAATACATGAACATGCAAATTAGTTCACACTTCCTATTTTCTGGTCAAACTCTGTTGAGAACTCGCGTGAAAATAGGCTCTACACTCACAGCATCTCCTTTGCTGACTTTTGGATTTACAGATAGGGCTCGGTTTGCCATTCTCTTATTAGAGGATCATTTCCTGCACCTAGTCAGTTTTCCATAACTTCTTTGCCATTTTTTGCTTCTTTTGTGCAGATCACCACACAGGAACCAAGCCTCTTTTGTTCACACAAAAAAAACATGTTGTGCAGACGCTGCATACTTTTACGCTTTGCATCCAAGTTCTTTTCCAGCCACTCCATTCCTTAAACATTTCAAATTAAGCTAATGACCACTTAGCAGGCTTTCCCACCTACTCTGTAGTCAATTTTCAACACCAAAGGGACCAAGGAAACACTAAAAACAAAAGGATAACAAACTCTTACTCCACTGCTTTCATTTTGTTCACACTTTGGCATCCCACTTTACCCTGCTTGATTTCCTGCACCTCTGATGCGCTGATCACCTTGAAGTTTTATTTTTTGCAATATACAATCATCTAGACTCACTAATGCAGAATTTCATTGACTGTGCAGTTTGGTTTGCCATGTTTTATACTCAGTTCAAGTTTTAACTACCAATGTTAAGGATATAACTTTCTAAATCACAATTTCAAATACTGCCACAGATTTTCAGGCCTATTTTCTCCCTACCTCCCATGAGAACTTGAGTTTTCTTTGTTTACATTTTCTTCTCCCAAACTGACCTTGATAGCCCGACATTGCCATTTTTCAATGTTTTGCCTTAACAAAAGTCACTAGCGCAATACACTGTTGGTTAGGGAGGAAATAAGCTACCCACTGCTGCAATTTGGGCAACAGATAACTAAGGGATGATAGCAAATGAATGGGTATAAAACTGTTTATTTTTTGCCTAAATTTTCAAAACATTCCAGACAGCCATTCTCTGCACAATTTTTCCTTACTGTTTTCACATCTATCCTCTATTTCACAATTGTCTACAGTACCTCTGTCTGGTGAGGGGGAGGGGCCCTTCACAAGAGGTAGCTTCCTTATCTGGTAGTAGTTAGGCAGCTATATTTGGTTAGGATATTGCACGGGCACCTACCATACTGACCCGGGGTAGTGTCTAGCAGTGGGTCAAGACAGTGACCGAGACAGAGAGCTTTCAAACCTGGAAGGAGTTTTTTAAGAAGGAAACTTGCCCTTCAGCGAACGGGGGACTGTCCTATCTCATGGACCATAAAGGGCACATAACAACTCTGGCAACACAAGTAACACTACTGTATATTAATACACATATATTTGTCAGGGGCGTTGCATGTTACAAAATGGGAACAATTGGGACCAAACTCAAAACTTGTCCTTATAATTTATTAAATAGATAGACCTAAACAGCAATATATGGAAGCATCTTTATGCCCAGCCTATTGCACAAACTTGAAATGGAAACAAGTGATTCATGACAACGTGCAACTACAGGTCAAATACTGCAGAGAAATACATTTTGTAGTATTAAGAGGAAGACAGAACCGACTTGCCTCGTCAAACAGTGCTGTGCCATCTGCACCGGCTCCCCTCAGAATTTCAGGAATACCTCCAGGATGATATTCAAGATATGGCGTTATATTGTATACTTTCCCTAAACGATTAAAAACACGAGAAAATATCATAAAATCGATAGCAAATTATGTCACGTAATTTTGTGGGTATCATCAATACTCAGACACCAATATTACTTTGTCTGACCCTAGGCCTAGGTCACACTCCCAACAGGGCAAACTGTAAATTGTACAGATATGAAAAAGGAGCACATCGTTTTTCGTTTGCTATCACCTACAAACAAAGAGAAACCCAGGGCGACAGTGTATATGATAAAGCCATCAGTGCTTCACGTATTACGTAGTTTAAAACCTGGACAAGAAGCGTAGATTACCTAAACATACCACGTATTGCCATCCAGCAATCGGATTCCTTGCTGTGTTTCCGTAGTTCGTCATTCGTTACAGTGTGATGTTTTCCTCCAAATCCTTGTAAATCACTTCCACTTTTTCCAAGTCGAATCCAATCCATCAAACTACGACCAGGCTTAAGGGCAACTTTACTCCTTGTTCCGGCCTGACCAGCAACCCTCTGAGCTGAATTTTTAGCCGGAAAAGACGTGGTGCCACTTGGCGAAAGCATGACTTTCTTCTCTTCCCTAGGGGTCTTATTCAGATCAACATATTCGTCCGAATTACTTTGTGTCGGCGAAACATGGCCGCCATGTTTGACGGTCTCGTGTAGAGGCGGCGGAATACTTGTTCCACAACCCAGATTGAGTCTGCGCGGCAAAGAATCTTGCCTTCAAATGAAAATTAGCGTCTACTTGAAGATCTTTATCTCCTTTTTTCTTAATGAATTGTTCCATGGAGCGGGACACCCTGAAATAATAATGAAGTCTCATTAACTGACATAGATTGACAAGTAATGAAAAGACAGAGGTTTTGCAGCGATAAGAGAAGATTATTGACAGGGGGTGAAGGCGATGTGGCATGACAGACGAAAGCATCGACAAATGATCTGATAGTGATTTTGAGTACTTTGAAAGAGTGCAGAAAAGGGAAAATATTCTTGTATTTGTTTTATAGACATTATTTATCCTTTTCTCAGTGGCGGATCCAGACTAGGGCTAACAGTGGCTGAGCACCGGTCAGATTCTCATGCCTAACAAATTATTAACTTGTGGTGTTCATACTTTTTCACTCGTGGCCATTTCAACAATAACTGTAATCTTTCCATAATACTGATTTTCGTCTTGAAAATTTGCGGCATTGCGCTAAAAGGATACTTAAAAGCTTTTTCCTCTAACACTCAGAGTATGATTCGTCAGAAAGTTTTCTTTCCTTTTTTTTAAAAAAAAAGATTTGTCAGAAAGGAAAGTATATGTATATGGCAACCTATTTATACGAAAGATGTATCAAAACTAGCCAATCATAAACAGGAAAGGAAACAAAGAAAGAGAAAATGAAGAAACAAAACATTATTGGAAGACTATATTTTTAGCGCAATGTCGTAAATTTTCAAGGCGATTTTCAAGTTTTGTACCACAAAAAGATTGGTCAAATCCCGATTTTGCACCAAGAGTTTAATCATAGTCAATAGAAGACACTGGTTTGGAAACTTCGCCTGAGCGCCGTGTTGTAAACTATTTGTATAGCATATCTCAAACTTAAACATGAGAACAAAACCCTGAAATTAAAGTTTTATTTCATCACGGTGATTTACATTACATATATTCTTATAAGAAGGCAGGAAAAGGACGTTGTGATAAAAAAATTTGCTTACCTAGGTGCCATACTGACAGGGGATTAGTCTACTGACTGGGACAAGGCCCTAGAGAGACAGTCACCAGAGAACTGGTCGTTTGGCTTCGTCTAGGCCCTTCACAGGGCATGACACAGGCAGAGAGTGAGAGAGAGAGAGAGAGAGAGAGTCTACTGATAATACAAAACTTGAAAAACTGCCTTGAATGCGGCGCTTGCCTTCGCAGTGAATTCCGTGCTCAAGGCAATTCTTTGTCAGCTATCATAATAAGCGATCAACAGTTCTTGATAGTTTATAACAAGGTTTCTAAAATATATTTTTAGTGATTTTTATTGTACTAGTTGAATACTTTACTGAATGCCAAAAACCACAAACAGTAGGACTTGGTAGACTTTTTCAATCTGGGATATTTCAGATTTTCATTATTCTAAATTAAATTACTAAATCTGGCAAGTACGTCTTTTCTTAGGGGTCGTCCATACTTCCCATTATTGCCAGAAGTGTACAAAGACTACCCTTTTTAGTACTCCCTCCCCTCTTAAGAGCTTACATTATTGTGCGAGCCCTGGTAAAATTTAAAATTCTAGAAACATCAAATGAGCAACTTCTTCCACCAGTGCTCAGAGTCTGTGACTCAGTTTCGTCACCTTAACCCACTTATGTAGCACTGACGCCCAATTGCTCAGCTGAATGGTCGATTATGTTTGGATTGTCTTCAGAAGAGATATTATAAATATGAATGAATGAATGAATGAATATGCCTAATATATCCTTAACTGTATTACTGGCTGCTTTAAAACTACAGCTCTGTGCAGGAGCATCAGTGGCTGTTGGGGAGAAGGGGCCTCTCATTCGTGGCTGCTGGGGAGAAGGGGTCGCTCATTCTTCTAAGTATGACATGTAAGGATGGCCCTCCAGGCCAAACTGTCAGCTCGGGGTAATTTACCTGCAAAAAGGGTTCGTTTTCAAGTTTTTACAGAGCAAAAAGGTAATTTTTAGGACAAATTGTGACAATATTCACAATATTCATTTTTGATAAAGAAGTTCGCCTAAGGCTAAGTACTGGCACTTCGTTACCTCTTACCTTATGCAAGTAATAACTTCCTTATAAAGCACTTCCTTGTAATAGATATGAGTGCACATTGAATGGAATGATGCCCTAGCAGTAGCATATCCTCTGAGTGTGCTACGTGTGCGTAATAAACGATGTAAATATGACCGCCTAAATTTTTATCTTAAGTTTTGGATAATAAACGTTTTGTCATATCATGAGTTTCCAGCTAAATTTCAATAGATCTTCCTTTTATTGTCAGGTTGGGAGAAGAATCTCTCGAAACATAGCTCGCCAAAAGCTAACAACACATGACACGGTAAACTCCAATTACCTTGCCTTAAACCAAGTCCAAAAAGACCACGATTTTAAAACATGTTGACCAAGTTGTTTACATCCCGTGCAGATAGGCAAAAGATGGAGTATTGCAAACCTTGAACAATAAAAATCTACATAAAGCCAATAGACAATAGGCATTTTCACAAACAAACCTCCAGTGAAACGACAGCAAAGAGGCAGTGTGGAAGGCATGCTCTAAAAATGCAGTTCTACTCTAAAAATGAGACCAGAAATGAGAACGAAACTAATTGTTGAGCTTTTCCTGGCCCATCACAATGCTTGCTCTTGGCAATAGGAGTTTCTAGAGATATTAACCTAGTCGATTTTTGCAAAATTGAAGTGCCTACATTTGAGAAACGTTTTGCTGAACCACTGCCGCAGGAACCTATTGAGTGAAGCTCCGGCACCAAGGGTGTGTTAATGCTTGAGATTCTAATTTTAAGCAGAAGGAACCAGCCACTCATTGACAACACTTGAACTGGGTGAAAGTAAACTCAAGCTTGACATGGCTTGCAGGAATGCGACAGGGTAGGGAGTAGCTACAAGAGTGACAGTAAATGTATACCCCAGTCACGAAACTTTAACCAGCCAGAATTAAAGCGCCAACAAGATTAATAAGAGGTCCATTCCATGTCGTTTATTCATTTTCAAGTGAATGACATGTGAGGCTTTATATATCTCTCGCGAACCTCTTTTAGGACACTTATTTTCAACTCTCAACAAGGTAAGGCAAGACAATTCTCCATTCAAATTTGCAGTCCTTTTGAGTCCCTCTGAGATACGCAGAAGTGGTCAGTATTTTAGAGGATGAAGATTCATTTGTTTCTGAGCCCCGTCAGCTGGATATGTCAGCTAACTAAACTGGAATACTTTTCATTTCCAGATATTAAATCAACGTATCTACTGGTAGTATCTTATTGTAATTAAATCAAGTTTTCTAACTTGTTTGATGACTGCTTTTTGACCTTGTTCTACGAGCGCATTGAGACATTCAACAGCGCGCAATTATAATCTATACTCCTGTGAGATCCTGCACTCCCAAAAGTGCTCGACAATTTTGGACAAACTATGCTTAGTGCTGTGTTTGCAAGAAAGAAGAGAGTTCGATCTCGAACAGGCTTAGAAGAAAAAAACAACATTCTTAACTTATATAGTCACAATATATATGTTGCTTGAGATAAACAATGTCGTATCTTTGTGGTCCTGCCTAGCACCGCCAGCATGTGCGCTGCCTTGGCCACTGCCTGAGTGCTGATTGGTTGTAGATTACTGCTGTCACTTTTACAAACCGCTTCCTATTGACAATTATTGATTTTTCACTAAAGGAATCTTCAGTTACTGATCACATTGAAAGGTAAAAAAATTGAGTCTTAAATTGATATAAGAGGTCACTGATTCGATCTCAATATATTGAGGGGCATTGGTAAAACCATTTACCAAGACTGCGCACAGCAAGAATTAGAATACTACACTACAAGTTTTTAGCAATACCACTTACAATGTCAGCATTCTTAAAAATAAAAATCTATCCTCTTATTACTTTCAGTAAATAACTGTTAGTTATATATGGTCGACTAATTAAATTCAGCGAAAGATGTCAGTCACGAAATAAAGAGATAGTTTTAGTTTGAAGAGAAATATATTGAGTTTTGCATAACAAATATTTTAAGACAATCTCTGCTTTGTGGTAAATCCAGTTTATTCTTGAGTTTATGATCATTTGATAAGTCAAAGCATGAAAAGAAGTCCCCATTATGCTGTGTTGTCAATTTCATAGCCTAATAGCCAACGCCTGTTTCAGGATTAAGCATTCAGAGTTAAGACTAAGCCAGACAGATAAATTGCAGATTTGAAAGTAGTACGTGATTGATAGGAAGCCGAAAGATGAAGTGTGGTCTACTGAACATCTGCTGTAAGAAATTTCATTTGCCACTTGTAGTTGACTAAGAAAAAATATAATGTCAAAATTTCCTTTGATTATTTTTGTGTGTGTTAATTGATTTTTTTTTCTGAAAGTACAAATCAAAAATTAAGGCTGGAAAAACTGAGGTAAAAGACCAACAATGGACTTATACTGAAATATTGTATGATATAATAATGATGATTATTGTAACCTATTATCGAGATGTACCACGATTACATCCAGAGAGATTAAACATCTTTAAATATCCAGACAGCAAATAGAAGTACAAAGGACATACTTAGAAAATGTGTTTTTAGTGTCTTTTCCGTTTCGATAAGCCCAAGAGAAGTCTCACGGACCATTTGCCAGTGTAGTGTCGGTCACTTTTCGTTCACCTCGCCGGGAGGCGTATTGCCTCCGCCAAAGAACGTTTTTTTCAGCGGCGTTTCTCTGTTTGTTTGTCTGTCTGTAAACGGGATTACGCCCAAACTACTGGACAGATCCTCACGAAAAAATCACATTACCAGTCTTTATCCAAGTGAAATCCGATTACATTTTTGGGGCGACCCTAATGAAATCCTGGAGTCTGGATCACTTTTTCGATAATGAAACTTTCATAGTGATAGTGAGAGACAATCCAACAATAAACAATAAACAAAGGAAATCGTCGCGGGGAAAACTCCTGTTAATTGAATAATGATATTGGCTTGGCCGAGGTTTGCGCTCTTGGAAGGCTTCTAGTTTTCATTTCCAAACGATTACATTTGCTTTGGACGAATTAAATCCAGTTTGTTCATAATTAAACGGTGGAAGGCTACTTCAATGCACATAAAGAAGCAAAAACACCAGCATAAAAGGGCAGGTGGAAGTACTAAAATAACTGAAAAAACTAGTGAAATGTTAATCTAATATGCAAAGCTTACTGCTGAGGAAGATTATTTCCAGGCTTCAAAAAGAGAGGTTTGTATTTGTGAGGATTGAACAAGACATAATAGAATACTTAAATGATGAGGTCATAAAAATCTACTACTGGAATGTCTGGATTTGAACCATGTATTTCGAAAGTATATCATAAAGTCATCCCAAATGTAAAATTTTACACATATTATTAGAGATATGGCAAATCAACAGTCAGTTTATTCTCTATCAAGCACATATTTCAAGCCTGGTTCATGATTTCTTGAACCAAGCCAATAACACAGTGGTTTCAATAGGAAATCTTAAACGTTGCCATATCTCAGGCACCTATCGTCATATTGGAATGAAATTTGATACTCATGTTAATTTTTTTGATTTCTTTGAGAATCCATGATCAAAATTTATAAATTCCTAAAATAGAGGTTCTATGACGTCACATTTTCACTCTATTAAGCTACACCGGCTCTATATGTTTCCTTTTAGCTTCCTTGTTAATATGTCTTCAACTGCCTATTTGTCTCTTAGTCGGGTTTTTTTCTGGAGTTTTGTTTTATCAACTCAACAACATTTGAATCTTTGCAAGGATTTACTCCTTATACATTTCTGTTTAAGAGTTATTGGTTTGGAAATCGTAATAAAGTTGTGTTATGTCATGCTTCAATTTTGGGGCTTTCTTAAAAGTCATCTCCAGAACGAAGTGTCTCGTGACCTACATTCTCTTGCAGAAACTGCACGCTTATAAAATAATCATTTCTGGAATTTTCTCAGGCATGCAATGAATGTAACATGACTTTTCAAGCTGTTTTAATCTCAGGCCATAAATCGAGTGAACATGTAGCACTAGTCTAAACGTGTATCAAGCACCTAGTGCATGAGACGGTATCAGAGTTAAATATTTGATTCCACGTATGTATCCTGGAGAATACGAAAGGATTTTTAAAAATGAGCCAAAATGCCTATCCATTTGACTATTTTTATCGAAATTATACAAAAATGTCTCCTGCCTATTTTACAAAAACGTTGCTTTTATTGACAGAAATTCAACAAGAAAGAGACAACGTGATTTCCAATTTTTCCGAATCCTTGTTGCTTCTTGCTCAAAACAAACGGACTCGTTTCTTTTATAATTTAACAAAATCGTACGATCTAACGTGAGGAACATTACAACCAATCATTTTAATGAAAGCATTTACAAATTGCAGTTACATGCAGTGCGTACGGTTGCGACGTCTTCATTGCCTTGCATCGAATCACGTTTTTCGGAAACAAAGAACAAATAAAGAATAAAACTAGAAGTGGGGAACAAAGCTGTTGAAGGTTTAAATGAAAAACCAACAATTTACACGTAATTTGAAATAACACCCATTTTATATGCTTTGGTTTGTTTACTGGGTGTATTCAAAGTTCAGTTTGGCAAGATAAGATGTCGTCGTGATAAAACAATAAAAAACTGTCATTTCACAGTAACTGTATTCAAATTCGGGCAATTTAGTAATAGTTTCGTTCTCCTGCATCTTGTCATCAAATCATGTCGTGTATTGTCTCTATCTAGGACTATTACTTTTAGCTGGGAGCAACATTATAGACTTACACATACATACCGTAATGCTTCGATTAAACGCCCCCTTTTAAACGCCCCCTCGAATAGACGCCCCCCTAAAATATCAAAAAATTCAATAAACCCCCCGGGCGTTTAATCGAAGCATTATGGTAAAATGAATCTGTTGCAGACGTTTTGTCATTAATCATGCTATTGAGTCACACTATAAGACTGCCTATTAAGGGTTTCAGCCTTCGTACCTTCCAGACGCGATAATTTACGTAACCTATACCACAATTACAATTTTTGTTAATTGCAAAGGACATTTCGTGCTGAGATACGAAGACCGTTGCAGCCTCATTAATTCAAACAAAATTACCAGGCCATTTTGTTTTAAGTGAATCGTGTGTAATGTGACGCATTTTTAACGCTTCTGATATTTACATGGTTAACTATATGCAGCGAGAATAATATTTTCCTAGAAGCCTTCATTGTTTTATTGGATCAATGAGACTTCATGATCAACCTACTTGTGACAAAACATTTCGTCCGATGTCCTGCTACGAGATTTAAAATTGCAAACATTTTAGCATTCGTCTTAAGTACAGACATGTATCATGGCAAATTTCTTTGTTAGAAACCCGTAGGAGTTAATGGCTGTACAGAAACTTAATTGTTACTTTTAGAATAGAGTAGAAATCGTGTGATTAACTTGAGAAATTATTTCAGAATACAGTCATGGGAACGACAACAGCATGAATAAAATAATCAAAATGGAGATGACGTAATGCATTCAACAAGATAAAACGTTTTGTAGACTACAACTGAGACGACTAAAGGTCATTTCTTATTTTGATGTAATACTTATGACTCACTGAAGCGGTGAAAAGATTGAAAATAGTTTTGGGTGAAATTAAAAGACTACAGTAAAAAAAATTGGATCCGCTACAAAGAAAGACCTTTACTGATGTCACCTAAACCAAGATGAAAATACTCCTTGTGGAAAAATGGAAAAAAGTAAATATTGGCTGTCTTCCAAATCAATTCCATTACGCTTAATTTGAGAAAGGAAAAAGTAAGATAAAATTATTGATTTTCTGTTATGAAGATCACCTTGAGTAATAAGTCCTCAATATAGACATCCTCTTCTTAGCTCAAATACAAATTAAACCTTGGTGATGTTACACAAAATATCTTGAAGGCCAATTAACTGATAACCTTTACACAGAAATTACGGAGCAAAGGTTCAGATATTGATTAAAAAAATCCAAACATACCGGATGAAACACACACAAGACTGTTAATAATAGGGCACTCATGATTAGAAAAAATCTTAATCGGTTAATCTATGACCCGTAATCTAATCTTAATCGATTAATCGTCAATATAAAAACAAACTTTTAAAAACGTTATCCAGTTAAAAACGCGTCAACCCTGAACTCGATATCGTCCGTCAGGTGGTAGCACCGGGCAAAAACCAATGGCCATGTGC
>JANTCA010045680.1:0-18800 GCA_024741275.1 Chironex yamaguchii
GCTTTTAAGTATGATTTTAGCGCAATGTCGCAAATTTTCAAGGCGATTTTCAAGTTTTGTACCACAAAATGATTGTTCAGATAAAAGATTCGCGGAAGAGCCGTCGTCCATAGGTAAATTACAGTATTCGTATTTTGCAACTCTTGTCAAGCCGCGTGATGCTGACCAGCAAAAGTTGAAACGAATTGTGACCAATATAAAATGTACTTCAAAATGTTAATGAATATTACCTGCCGAGACAAATTCTTCATCTGGTGTAACATGTGGTTTAAGTCTTGAATGACTATTCTCATGTCCTAAATAACGTCTCAGGCATCTACGCATCTTTAGATCCCAAAGTTCTATCTGAGTCGAGAAAAGAATGGAGAATAAATCATCATAGCAATGAAATTAACATTGTTTGACAAATAGAATTGGATTAATCATTATCGATTAGGAGCGTAGGAAAAAAATTCGGAATCGAAACAAAGTATCATTTAACACAATACTTACTCTTCCATCAAAAGTGCTTAACATTAGCTTGTCTTCGTCTTGAAGAAGTTTGATCCAATCAAGACTTTTCCCAACATTATGAACAAATATTGTATCATTGGTCGGAAAAGGACAGAGTGACCTCAAATCAAAAATTCTTAAATTACCGTCTCGTGATCCACAGCACACCATATGCGTCTTGAGAGAAATAAAATACAAAATACTTGTATTTAATAATGTGTCGTAACTCAGACCCTAATAAGTGCAGATGACATAGTGTAATCCAGACCCCGTTCTTCATGTTCATAATATTACAGACATAAAGGAGACTAAGGCATAGAGGCCAGCTATTGCAGGGAACTTCGTACCCTACTATAGTGGCCAGCCAGAGCCAAAACGAGCTAAAGTCAACTATAGTCTATAAGGGTCATGTATAAAGAACAAAACAGTAAAATTGACTCCTCCTGGAGTACGTTAGATCTTAACGGTACAGGTGATGGTATTGTCCCTGATAATCTCTTTTTAAGGCAACAAAATCAACGCACGATAGCTGATTTCAAAAATGACACCGAGGTTGCTTGTTTGAACCCTCTGAGTTATATTTCTACTGCTGTCTCCCCAAATGTTTCCTCTCAGAATAGCAGCAATGCATTAGGTGACAGAAAAGGGATAATGCTTAGTCTCTAAATGTCAACAATCTCGTCTTGCACATTGATGAAATTCGTTTTCTCATCAAGGATCTAGGCATACACATCTTAAGTATTAACGAGACTAAGCTCTATAACATGTTGATGACAATCTCGTCAGTATTGACAGCAATTGAGAACAAAGGTAAACTTTGATTTGAAACGTGCGTTTTTTAAAAATAACATTGCCTATTATCAGGGTGATCTTAAAACTACATGGTAAGTTATCAACCAGTTTATAAACAAAAAATCCAAGACAAAAACTTAACAGCTGGAAACTATCCAGATTCATGGAAGGTTGCAAGGGCTGCCCCTATATTCATAAATAGCCCAAAAGATGATCACTCTAACTACAGACCTATATCGGTTCTCCCTTTCTTGTCAAGAATATTCGAAAACTGGTTTATTACCAGGTTTACGAATATTTGGACAAAGCCCCTTTTTTCAAACCAATCTGGCTTTAGGTCTTTACACTCTGTAGTTACCTTCTTGTTAAGTTGCACTGACGATTGGTATCTAAATATGGATAATGGGGAATACACCGCGATGGTTATTATTGACCTCAAGAAAGAACTTCATACCGTCGATCGTCAGAATTTCTTGCTAAACATAAAAAATATTGGATAGACGGTCACGAGCATTCTAAATGCACATCCTCAAGTTTACAAAAGTTTAATTACGGAGTGCCACAGGGCTCATGTCTCGTCCACTCCTTAATTTATATTAACGATCGCCCAATACTTCTCCCGAAATGTAGAGTGACAATGTGAGCTGATGACACAATTCGTATTCAGCAAACAATATCGATGATCTAAATGCTACACTTAACAGTGATCTCGATCGGCTAAAGAAATGGTTACCGGGGAACAAACTATCACTAAATGTCATAGGCAACGGTTGTAGGTACACGACCAAACCTAAACAAATTACTGACAATAAAGTAGAGACCCCATGACTTGTTATTGACGGAATTGTTATTGAAAGCATTAAAAATCTCAAATATTTGGGGGTCCATCTTGATGAGAGCCTCACTTGAGATCAAAGTAAGAAATTCTAATGTAATAAAATATCTCGTGCTTTAGGGGTATTGACACATGCCAAGTAAATTCGCACCTAAGGATACTTTAATCAAAATGTACCATGGGATCACAGAGCCATATTTCCACTACTGCTGTTCTGTTTGGGAGGCTGCAGTGAAACCGGATTGCAATCCTTACAAAAATTATGCAGAAACGAGCTGTAAGAATTGTCACCAATAACAGCTATGATACATCCGCCGTAAATTTAAACAAGAAACTAAATTAGTCAAGTGTCGCCAATATGACAAGAAGCGAGACAGCAACTATTACATACAACACATTTTCAGGACTTGCACCCGGCTATCTTGCAAATCTATTTAAGAAACACTCCTTTAAACGTAGGCTGAAGAGCTATTTGCCTCTCTCCGTGTAGTCATTTTATCTATCTTGTCTTGTATTTTAAAAAACAGTGTAAATCTTTTTTCACATTTTTTTAACTTCAAACATTGTAAAAGCTTTTACATTGCCCCCTGAAAAGCAGTCCTTTGGACTGACGGGGCTACCGTTCTAAATAAATCAAATATTTGACAAAAAAGAAACCAGCATTTATTCCGTTATAAACACACATTTTGCTTCCATGAAATTGGTGGCAATAATGTAAGTACGTCTCAAGTATAGCAAGTACATCCTATCCCTTCTAGCTCGACAATTCCTACTACATTAGTATTCTAAGTGCCAATAATCACACATAAGTCACCTTGTGACGTTAAGTAGAATACATAGCAGCTACTAAAAACATTGAGAACAATCCATAATAAATATAATCTGAGTGTGATGGAATTTACACACCAAAACTTTATGAGACATACCTCTCGCCCAAAGTCAAGAGCAAAGACGTCGCTTCCAACTTTAATGGACTTTTCACTTCTCCAGTTTCCAATGGTTCTTAGTGCAAATCCTCCACAAGATCCTTATAGATTCAGCAGAGACGAACAACAAATAACAATTACAACGAAACAACTGCACAGATAAGAAATAAATTTCAGTTGGTGTGAGCTAAAAGACTATTCTAAAGTTTATTTTACTAGAAGTAGGCAACGACTAACGTTTAAGCAAAGCAAAGCAAAGTCAAGTCACTGTATCTCTTATCCTTTGAGCACAACTGTTGTTAAGTTTATTCCCATCTGACAAAAATATGCCAATTCTTGTGGAAGTCACTCCAGGCAATGCCAAATCACTGATGATGCAAAATGTCTACTGACAAATCGTCAGAAAAACGTACCTAAACCAATCATTTGCTTGTAGTATGTATTAGGGTTCCACCGCGCTGTCCATATCGTGCCAAGACGTGTTCTATACCTTTCGTGTCCTAAAAAAGAGCGAGAAACGGCAGAGAAAAATCAATGCAACTCAAAGAAGGCAATATAGCATCTAAATGCAAAGGGCTACCGAGCACCTAAAAAAGCCAAGACATGTAACGATAATGACGAGTTTTGGAGACAGCACTATTAGTGTCAATTGATGATCTGTGTGCACGTACGCCATTTTCTCGTCTTGTAGCCTTAGAAATGACCGGATACATTAGAATGTTTCATAACAACTTTTGAACCCTTGAAATCTGACAATGATACCAATGCTTAGTACAAAGTTTTAAACGTTTTGATAGCATAAGGACTAAGCCTTCAATAACTATTTGAGGTGACAAACTAGCCTAAACAAAACTCGGCATTTCCGCTATCAGCTTCACAGTCAAGCAAGAATAATTAATGACAGTGCACAGTAGCTTCCAAAAACATCCTCCACTGTTGATGATGACTTCAGATAAGTAATGTTAGATTCCATGAAGATTGTGACTAAAAAAGTACATGAATAAGAAAAGTATCAATTCTGGACATTCTTACATGCGGCAAACCATTTCCATCTATCGGATACAGAGCTGAACAGACAGCACATTTGATAAAAATACATGGACGAAAGCTTTCCTCACTTACTGAAAGCTAATGGGCTATCTGCCAAATATTCCGACATACTCCGAAAAGAATACAACAGCAACGTCCCTCCCAAAGCAACAAGCGTGGAGAGTCTGGATACAGAATTAAGGAATAGAAACCAGAGAAATTTAACTGAAAATAAATATACAGCCGAAAAAATACACCCAGCACACAATGTCCCAAACATTTGGGTGTAGTAGAATAATAGGACGAGAACGGACTATTTCTGCTCTATAGGATATACATTTGTACAATCATTTTGTGGTACAAAACTTGAAAGTCTCCTTGAAAAGCATACTTAAGAACTTTTTTCATCTGACAATCCTCAGAGTATGAATCGTCAGAAAGAAAAGTATACGTATATTGCAACCTTTTTATACCAAACATGTATCGAAACTAGCCAATCATAAACAGGTAAGGAAAATACAAACAAAAGATGAAGAAACAAAGCATTATTGGAAGAGTACAAGTAAAAAAACGAACCCTTTCTGCCCACAGAGTACTGGTTTTCTTGTTTTAATGTAGACAGACTCCAATACTCTTAGATGAAAGGACGATCTAGCTTTGAGAATTATCCGAAAATTCTCGTCCTTATACATTTTGGCGCATTCTAAATTTTCTAGTAAATGTTGGCCTATGGAAAATGTTGTTTGATCCTGTCACCCAATCTTTGATAAGTGCGACCTACATACCGAGCTTCACATCGGCACAGAAATTCATATACTACTAAGGTTTTTTGTGTGATAGGTACACAGTCCTTGTGAATGATCTTCTTAGTCGTGAAAAGACTAAGCAGAGAAGAAAAGGATTGACAGCAGAGAAACACTTAGCTACACCTTTTTTAATCTGTGTTTCTATTCGGATAGAAACATTGCCAAGCCAAGGAAGTATTATTATACTCAAAAATGTCAACATTTACTAGAAAAGTCAGAATGCGCCAAAACGCATAAGGACGAGAATTTTCGGATAAGTGGAACTGCTAGATCGTCCTTTTAACTAAGTGAATTGGAGTCTGTCTACATTCAAACCGAAAACTCTCTTGGTGAAAAGACTTCGTTTTTTCACTCGGACTCTTCCAATAATGCTTTGTTTCTTCATTTTGTCTTTCTTTGTTTCCTTTCTTGTTTATGATTGGCTAGTTTCAATAAATGTTTTGTATAAAAAGGTTGCCATATACATATACTTTCCTTTCTGGCTATTCATACCCTTAGGAGTGTCAGACGAAAAAAGCTTTCAATTAAGATTTTAGCGCAATGTCGCAGATTTTCAAGGCGATATACATTTGTCTTGATAATAACTACAAAAGCATTCTGAAGCAGAAGGATACATTACTGTATTGTCATTCTGGTCATGAGGGTTCCAGCATATTGAAGAAATCTAGATCGTGTACAAACGATAAGGTAAATGGTACAGTTAAGCTTATACATTAAAAAAATCTATTATCGCACAATTTACTACCTACGTTCCAATCGTAACTCCAAATCAAGGATCGAAACTGGCGAAATTTGGTTCTCTGGTTATGGTTAGAACGAGGTTCTTTCACAAAAAATTCTATTGGCATTGTGTACATTGTCACGGGGTCCCTCACTGGTCTTTTCGATTTTCACTGGTTTTGATCGATCACTGTCCACCATTTCGATCCCTGCAAATAAAATTATGCAACCTACTGAATACTTTTGGTTTACATACTATTCTGATAATACCGATATGGTCAGAAGAATGTGAATTGGCCATACCTTGTCCTCCAGTCCTAGTCTATAATTAAGAAATGGGCACAGATGTTGACACTGTGTTAAACAAATGCTCCGTTTCCAAACCTCGAAGTGTTTTGTATAACGGTTTATTGTCCGTCCTCATCTGCTGCTTCAAACGAAAAGAGTTTAAAAAAATCCAAAGATCATGTGCTCCAGATACGTGGGAGCTATAGAGAATTGCGACGAAGTTCGGTGAGACACAAAATGCATGCCAAAACGTACAATGAATTGACTGTGACACGAACGCGAAACCTACTGTTTACCATACGGTGCTCTGCCGACTTAGGATGTCAATCGTAATATGCAATAAAAGAATAACTATTCTGTTTACCTGTTCAAGTAAAAAATCCGGATATGTATGCTTAAATTTTAGGTTAAGACCATCTTGAGATACTACTTTGTACATCTGAAATCTTGCAAGAGAACAAAATACAAAAATTAGAATGTCAGTATGAGAAAGCGAAACTTCTCCTATAGCCTACAAAAAGTATTCTCTTAGCTACATTTGCAACCACAAAGTGTTGAAATGATAGCTGTGACCTGTAGTATTTTAGTTTGTCAACTTGAATGTCTCGAGTTTTGTAAATGAGACAGCCTATCCCAATTATGTGTAATGAAATTTGAAGCACCGCGCTTTCTCGATACGTTAACTCATCCTTGCATTCTAGCATAATGGCAAGGCTGTAAAAAAACAACAGCTCGCAGTCGTACAGGTATATACAACAACACAACATTGATAATACGCACTGGCAAAGCAGGAGAAAGACCACTGGACTTCAGAATCTAATACCAGGGATTTGATCTTAAACAACAAAACGGTTGAGTGTCTCGGAATTACCAACGGACACCCCATCTGAGTTAATACCTCAGTTTCATTGGTAATTTATTCCTTATTCTTAGTGCTGCTGTCTTATTGCTCTGTCATTGATTGATTGAGTTCTTGTCGTGTTTCAGGTTTAAGTCGTAGTTTTGTTGTGTAAAACCTTGAACTGTGATGACAAGGCTTCAACTCAAATGTAAATGTAATTACACGGAGGCACATTGTGTAAACTCTGAAAACTGCATTTTCAAAGTCCTGGTACAACACTTCATGAGTGTTCTGTGATGTCTATGCTTATTGCTAAACATACATACAGAAGCCATTAGCTGCATATTTCTCTTATAAACAAAGTTATGTACAATTGAAAAAGCTGTCTACAAAACCAACTCGTAGGAAAAGCATCAGAGTTTCAATCGCGGGGATTAAATCTCAGGTGGTCACAATCATGACTTTATATTTGCCTAATACACAAGACCACTCTGACAAATTTCATGGAGCTATAAAAATGTTTGCAATGTTTTCTAACATACAGACTTCGTTCCTGTCCCACCACCTTACTGAGGACAGCTATACTGTCTTGTCGTGGATTTGCCTGTTAAAACAAATTTAAATGTGTAAGTGTAAATAAGTATGCCGTTTCTACTTAGATGCGCGACAACTTCGTAACAAACTGTATGCAGGTTGCAAAATATTACGGCACAATGTATCTGCAGACGAACACAAGAAATTAAGATAATAGTATCCAAAAATTTATGTCACAAAAATCAGAGCAGATTTTCCCTTACTACAATAATTCGGGACTTGCACGAGTTCCCCGATTTACTGAAATTGTAAAGGGTGCCTTATTTTTGTAATATTATCATATCTTATCACATATTCAAAATAAAATTTCAATTCTATCTTGATCGTCTTATGTATCCATGATTCGCTCCCAAAAACCTTGCCTTCTTTAATTAGTAACCTGGTTCTTCCAGTATTACAAATCCAACAAAAACTTGGAATTTAAAAACAGACCTCCCATTCTTCACAGTTACAGAGAAGTCTTCACCTTATCTCAATATAAAACAACAACCAGCAAGTCTTACCTAACTACATCTCATCATGCATTCGTCTTAGCAAATCTATTCAAATTAAGCATGGTTATCACTTTGCCCTTAACATTTACAATACAATCAAGGACATTCGAGTATACATTATGACTTCCCCTAAGATTCTCTGATGAAAGTTAATATCTCATCCCCTCTGCCTAGTGTTTAGAACTGTTATCTACAATGCTCAAAATGATTCTGCTGGTATGAAAACTGTTTCTATTGTTCAGTGCTCGAATTGCTAAAAGAGTTATTGGCAATTTTTACCCTGCAGTTTGACTGGAAATTTGAAATTTAATTAGCAAATTACCAAAAGACTGTTTAAGTGAAAAAACAATGCTCTAAATGAGATTCAGCCTTTAAAACCTGTGCACCACAATTTCTGTGGCTGCTTAGAATAATGCATTGCACTACATCATTTCTGCATTGCATTTTGTGATGTTATACTGCTAATTTTGAGCTCTGCAATGTTGTTTTATTGATTGTTCATTTTATGTATTATCACCATGACATTCTAAGCATCTTGCTTTGGTAGTTGTTCTATTCCCTAAATCCAAAAGTACATTTCAAAACAATTTTGATGATCACATATTTGCTTACTGAAGGAGTAACAACAGCATGAACTGGCCTTTGTGTAATGTCATTAATAACATCTTTTGTTCTGCCTTGCAAATTAAATATGATGAGTATACTCTTCAGACGATAACATTTTGGTTAACATGAAATAAAAAAGTAACGAAATTCAATCTGCACAAATAACACAGTAATACAAAATTGTACACACCACAATTGTCTGCATGCTACAATCTATTTCCCCTGGATAAAGGCTACCACTGCAAAGAATTTCCATCTCTTTCTGTGATTCAGGCCAGTTTTCATCACAGATTAACAATTTACGGTAATTTCTTCATGGGAAAATAAAAAAGATGTGCGCATAACCATATGTGCAAAAATTTTACTTTGCAAGAGCTGAGATCCAAAAGATCACAAATAATAAATTCACTCGCAAGAAGTCACTCCCCACGTTTACCACATAAAAAGCACATATTAAATATGTCCAGATATATGACTTCCAGCACCGGAAAAGGAAGCAAAACAAACACAAAGGGATCTAATGCCTCCTCCCAGTCACCTAATTTTGCATCGTTAGTCATAAATAGCTGCATTAGCAACTTCTAACTTTATGATGAGAAAAACATAACAACGCCACAAAAACTTTTGACTTATGGCATGACGAACTTCTTGATTACTGACTTGAGCTGGGTGAATAAAGACTTAACAAGTTAAAACTGTTTGATACAAAGTACTTGCAGAATAGCTCTACATGTACTTTTACATTAAACTGATAACTTCAAAGTGACAAGAACTTAAAGCAAAAGCTTTGCAGAGATAAAAGAATAGACTGACAACTTGTTTAAATGTTTGAAGTTTAAATGTATATCACTTTACACATATTTTACTTTATTGTTGCCAAACATCCGTATGATCAGTATGAACACAGTTTACTAGCAAAAATGACAACAGGAAACAATAATCTCTTATCTCTTGTTACAAAGTCATGACAGTTTACTAAATTTCTTTATTAGTTTTTTACAACAGAATGGCATTTAAAAATATTGACTGATAAAATTCTTCTGAAAATAACCTTTGAAATGAATAGCTCTTCTGTTTACCAAATGATCTTTCCAGAAGAAGAGAAAACTTTGATTCATGATGACACTTCTTCTTCTTCTTCTTCTTCTTCTTTGTGTCCTAACATCGGGAAATATTTGATGTTAATGGTAACAAAATTTGTGTACCTTGAAAAATGTTCAAGCAACAGAATCATAAACACCCAAATTGTAACTGCTGGAATAGGTAGAGATACAAATTACTAAGAATTCAAGGTTCTTCTGTATGAACCAAGGAACCAAGGAATTCTTCCTGAAATGAGTAAAGCAGCTGAATGAACTCAACATGTCATGAGAATTTGTCCATTAGTAGTTGCAACAATGTGGTTAAACTAGGAGACATGACATATTTCATAGATTCACAATGATTTTCCTTTAATAACAAGTAGCGCAAACTAATTAAAAAGGCTAGTGGTAACCAAACTATTTTACTATTGTTATTTTCATTGTCATCACAACTATAATCATTCATTAATGATCGTACCATCTAATGATGTCTATCTTTGGTCATATTGCTCAAGAAATTTGTAATCAAACATGTCATACTTTCTTTTTGAGCAATGCCTTCCAAGGCTCAAAATAGACTCTCATACATTGGTGTAAAACAAATTAATATAGTTTCAAATAGTTGGATGGTACAGGCTCTCAAGTATCCACTACCTGTTGCTTCCTGTGGTCTTGATATCACTACCACCAGCATTACAAAAAACCTTGAACTGCTTGTTAAAAACTGAAAGAAATAAGCATCACGATACAACACACTCACAAATGTTGCTAAGCTTAAGCAATAGATTAGACCACAAGGACACGTTAAGCTATAACTACCTTGGCATCTTTTGGGACATCCTTTTTTAGTCTGAAGGATGGTATCCGTGGGAAATCCTCTGATATTTGGAAGTACCTCTTTTTCTCAGGATCATAATAAAACCCTGGAATATCTGAATAAAAAGCAAATAGGCAGAAGCACAGTGATTTATCTGATAATCAGAGTTACTAGGAAATAATTACACCTTTGACCAAGCAAGATGATAATGTTATCAACTAATTCTCTCTACCCAACTCATTCAAGCATGCAATCAAACAGATTTAAAGTAAAATTATATCACTTTCTGTGCTTGTAATTTTACCACAAGACCAGAGAAATACTGACTAGGTTTAAAAAGGACACTAGTCTAATCCCAGTTTTCTTACCAAGGGAAGACAGGCCAACAAGTAAAATACTTCACAACCCCACAATGAGCACATGACAGGTAAGCATGGCAAACACAAAATCATAGACCTAGTCGAGATGTCGGCTAACAGCACATGTAGCTGGTAGAAGAATGGAACCGTATGGTCAATAATCGCTGGAGGAGAAAAGAGGACTGGAGAGTAAGCTTCACCCTTAGTCTCTGCACTGTGATATCTGTTTTCTGAGTGGTGTTACCCAACGTTGTTTTAAGGGAATGTCAAATAATGAAGAAGAATGACCAAACTGGATAAATGAAACCAAAAAACATGGCAGTGCCATGCCTGGTAAGATATTTGAGTGTTTCCACATGTCATCAAGAAAAATTTAAAGAAATAAATTAAAGAAATTTAAATTTCACAATAAATATTGCAACTCGGAGAATAAAACCTACTGGGTATCAATGGTAATAAAAGGGCAATGATATGCAAAGTGTCAAGCATGTTGCACTTGGGAAATTCAAATCAAATAAGTCCAATTAAAAATAAAAAATTCACTAAACTACATGGAAAATTAAAGTGGTTGCTGTAAAGACTTGCTTTGGTCACTAAAACAAAAACGTAGTTGATAATTGCCTAATGGTCAGTATGAAAACAGCACTAATTATACTGTTGTGCATAATACAGACAGTCAAGATGCTATGAATTTACAGTAGTTAATGCAGACTACAGTTTAGACAACAAGATAATGTGGATTGCAGTAATAATAAAGGCTTGGTGCCAAAGGCAAATCGAAAGAAGCTATCAGAAAATGATGAGATGCTTAAGCTTATCTTTTAAACAGCACTAACAGAAACAATAAACAAAGTGTGCCCTAACAATCCAGTCATTAACTTTCCTTTACACCTTGTCTGTTAGCAGCACTACTTTGACATCAACAATGAAAAGCAGCAGGACATCAATCGTCTGCTTGGATCAGGCCACCAAGCATCACCAAACGGTGTACATTTACAGACAGTGTAACAAGCTAATGTGTCTAGTGCCCTGTTTCATGCACTATTGCACATTGTAGGACTACAAAATTTGCAGTACACGAAGCCTATACTACGTTTAAGAATCAATGAGGATTGGTGGAGATCATCAATAAAAGTGAGAACTCAAGATACCAGTCTATTTTCATTTTTATTTCTTGCCACGTAATCTAAAGCATGCATTACTAATATTCAGAGACAACTGGTACAAAGTTAGTGACAGAAAAGAACTAAAGATAAGGCATACAATACACCTCCTTTCATGAAAGGCAAAGCCCCCATTACAGAGTGATTAGTCAAGAAAAAAATCATCAAAAGTTTAAATACCTTTGATCTTTCTATCCATATTGTATCCTGATGTTCACACACACACAATACCACTTTGTTCCATGGCTACAAAAATGCTAATTGTGTTACAAATCCAGAATAGGTAAAAAACTAATGAATAACTTTTTTAAATATTGACACTGATATTATAACCAGTGTGATAAAGTTGTGTATTACTGGGAAACTATAACTAATTCAGTTACTACTACATAAAAATTACTCATAAAAATAGTCCTCAACACTACATGTACAAATAACTTCTCATGAGGTTTTAGTACAAGCTTTGGAATTCACAAACCTCCTCCACATCCCCATCTCATTTCTTAATTTTTCAAATCTCTCCATTACTTTGGACACACTTTCTTAATGGGCCATAAAACCTTAAACAAATGACTGATCTCAAGATGTAAATATAAAAATTAAACATGATCTTGTGGTTCAATGCCACCCAATATTTTGGGTAAAATATTTGCTAAATCTAAATTTACTTTATATTTGAAAAACAAGATAAAATTGTAAATCCCACTATTCTCAGTATTTTGCATCGGCATGCCTATTTAGCAAAAAAAAAAATTAACCAGTCTTAAACTAACAATATTTACTATTGATAGTTTTAGAGTTAGAGTTTGTTCATGTATGTGGTCAGAAATACTATATAACAGGTAACATAAGCCAGCAAGTGATCAACTATTATATATATGGAGAGACCAAGGTGGAAGGGGACTTAAATCTACGAGAGATGAGTATGCAGAGGCAAGCATTAGAGTTGCCTGTTATATGTGTATGTCACATAATAAATGGATTCAAGCACCATGGCAGTGAGAAAAACTGAAAGAAAATAAGTTATTGACCAAGCAGTTACTAAAAACAATGACATAAATTGAAGACAATAGAATTCCTAATAATACAAACTTGGAAGAAGGTGATGATAGAATTGAGCCAGAGAACAGAAGAGAAAAGAATGGAAACTTACAAACAGAAAGAATTACAAAGCAACTTATACAGAAGACAAGAACAGGAATGTCATCACTGGTTAAAGCAGAGACTGATATGACAGCATCAATAATTACAAAAATTGAGCATTTGGTGGAGGGATTTTGAGTTGAATTGACATTAAACAACATCTAGGAGACCTGAATTGATACTGGAAGGCAAAGAAGGAATAACATTTGAATTTATGATACTGCATGTCCATAGCAGGCAAATATAACAGTTATAAAAAATGAAAAAAGGACAAAGTATCAACAACTAGCATTTGAATTAAGAGAGAAAAGACCTGTATACAATATAATGATTGTTCCCATAGTTTTTGGTGCTCTTTGTGGAGGCAAACAAGAAGTGTTATGTGACATAGACAATATTTAATGAGTGAGAGTCATTGGCTGAGATAACAGTAGCACAGATGCAGAAACCTATATTAATGGACAGCAAAAGCATCATTTGAAAAGTACTTTCAGGGCATGAAGATTAAGCATTGGCTATATGTAAAATGTTTCTATTAGGACCAACAATACGGGATGGTCCATTTTATTGCTAATACAGATACCTAAAAATGCACATTGGCTTTTGCAATAAATGTCTCAAGCAGGGATACCAGAGATGGGGAAGAGGTGGCAAGTACTCCTCCTACCTTTTCTACAGGAGGCAAACATGATCATTACTCACCTAAGCAATTTGAGTCACATTTTAAGTCAATCTACAGGGTGTAACCACTAATATTTTTGCCACAGTTTGCTATTATCCTTTACGCCTTTGACTCATGTTTACTACTAGAAAACAATATTTAAACCATGATTTTGTAGCAATCGAACCAGTCTTATTTAAAAATAAGTTGCAATAAAATCTGTGTCACATCTGAGAATCCAACTGCTTTAACAGTTATGGGTCCAGGATGTGGTCAATTGAGTGCTAGCAGTTTAATCTCATTTTGGTAAAGAAACTTTTTGAAATGGCATTGAAGGAAGCACAGCAACAGGTTGGTTTAAGAAAGGAGTTTGATAGAAAAAATTGTTTTGCTTGAAAACCCAAGATGCAGATGGTGTCGATAAGCATCAACATTTGGGATACTGGAAGTGAGGAGGAGCCCATGCCAGTACCAAATCAGCAGAGATTGATGAAAAACATAATTTTATTGAAGATTTATAATATCAAGTGGGGGAACATCAGTGGTGGACACTAGGGGGAAATAATAAAAGTTGAGGCTTGAGTGTCTGTCCATCTATCACATTCCTTATAATTTTGCTCTATATAAATGAGTTATAAGATATTGGCATTAATGCAAATTACTAATATGGTTTGACTTGACACTATAACCACACATTCTTATTTGAAACTTGTACAAAACTCAGTTGAGGGATCAAAATTGGTTGGGAAACTTTCAGTACAGGAACCAAAATGATAAGAAACTTGCAGATCTTAAAAATCTTTCAATTAAAAATGTAGCCTCACTAATTGGACTTCTGTCATACAATGTGTCTATTTTTATAAAAATGCTAATAAATCAATTGTATTAATTCCTCTATTTGTCAAATAAAACTTTTTTTTGTTGAAATCTAAAATTAAAATTTGGATACCGTTTGGGCAAATTTTGGTCTGAATAGAGACTGAAAGGGATAAGACACCGCACAACAAACTCCATAACAAACTTCATGTTTACTGCCTGTGCTTATCAGTTTCGTATAGGACGTTTATCCTATATCCTCATGAATATTGCAAAGCAAAGTTATTTTTGAAGCCTTTCCGATTCCTAGACCAGTGCAGTAGGAACCAGAAGTCTACAGGGTGCCCCTGCTTTTTCTGGCCACAGCTCGAGTGCCCCTCTTAAATAGTATGCCATAGGTTAGCGGCTTCACTTCATTGCAACAGCTTTGTGTCTGGACTAAACAGCTCAACACTGCAAGCCACCAAAACGGCAAGGTAATCCCTGCCACACTTGACTACCTTGACCTAAGAGACTTTTCTCATGTGTATGCAAAATGACCATAGATTGCAATTTTCGCAATGATGTTGTTTTAAAGCTATGTCACAAATGTTTATGAGATGCGGACCTAATTAATGCTGTCAATACAATTTTATTTGATATATTTGATATACATATATATATATTTTTATTTGATATATTTTCATGACTTAAGTTGATATTTTGTGCTGCACGTAGTGAAAAAATCCTCAAAACTCCCCATCTATACTCATTACCCAAGACTCGATCCATGGCAAAAGGTCCGAAATGATTGTTAAAGACCAGCAGTGCTAAGGTAATCAGGTTGCAGAATGACTATGTTGCTGCAAAGCGCTCTCTGTTTTAATGTAATCTTTTCCATAAAGAATTACGTTATGATGCCCACAAAAACAAACTTGAGGTAATCAGGAAGGGGCACGACTACTTAACGGCCTCAGGTGCACGTTACCAACCTAATCCTCAAATTCAACAGCTATTATATTCAACAAAGACGATGTATGCACAAAGATAAACAGCTAATTATTAGTTGTCTGTGAGTCAACATACTTCAAAGAGGACACCTTGAAGGCTCCGCCACGTGATTGTGATGCAACAAAGATTCAAAGCTTTGAAAATGGCCTCTTTTCTATCACTTTGTGAATCAAAGCGTACCTGTGGTGAACTCACGTTAAAGTATTGCTCTCATGATGCGGCTTTTGCTGTAACCTTGCTTTTGTAACTTCTGTTTTTATAAAGTAAACATTTTTATCAAAGATTTACCAAATACCTAGGTTCCTGAGCAACACGGACAAGTTACATTATTGTTTTCATGTAACATCTCTAATATGAAATAGGGGCATGGCCCCTGCAACTATATTGGGTCACACAAATCTGAAATTTGTTCCCCTCCGCCAGCAGCCACCACTGGCATTGATCCTGCTTGGTTCTTCCAATGATGACATGACATACTCCATTCCATTAATGAAAATTGGTTCTCGTCATGATGTTATGATGGCTGCACTCGCAAAACAATCGAATTCCCACTCAACCAAAAGTATTGTGGTAAAATTGTAGCGTCACTAACAAGTTCACACTAAACCGATTTGGATAACTCCGTTTATTCCTTTTACAAATGAATTAACCGTGAGTTTAAAACGAAAAAGCTCTTTTTCGAAAAGAAATTCCGAAAAATATAGATAATCAGTGATTACCTGGATTACCCCTCAAAGCCGCCCCTGCTTGGGAGTCTGTTGAAGAAATTTGATATGAAAGACTCTACGCCTGTGTGTGATCATCTAATCATGAAACAATACTACTGAGGAATAAATAGCAGTCAAGTCTGTGTGTCACATCTTAAAGTTCAACCTCTTGGACAATTCGTATCAAGCAAACGCAGATCGCTTCCGGGATGAGTTTGCTTTTGCACAATGGTAGACGTTGATTTCTCCTCAATTACGACATGTGCCACTGCTGTGGCTACTGCACTGTATACCTCTTAAATTCCTATCTTGGTTATGTAAACCTTAATCGTAATTTTAGACCCAATGGTGCAAACTCAGTCCGCCTTAATTCAAAAATGAGTAATAATCTGAATTGTCTACCGAAATACAATATCTATAACTCACCTTACAATAGTTACTGCTACTGAGTTAAATGTCACCGTTACTGGACAACTCCGTACTTCTCATATGACTGAATTGCCGTAACTTCTTTATGTAAAACGCATGAATGCTTAACGTCAATCTTTCCTAACGATGGACATATCCAAAGAGCTGTTATAAATAAATATTTATTTATGTCTGTGGACATATCTATGCTTACGACATCCACAACTACGGAGTCCGCGATTCCCATCAGTCACGTAGCTGGCTCTGCTTAACCTGGGGGGGGGTTAATTCTATATGGCAAATTTTCTCAGGGGGGCAGGCAACCTGAACGGTTTGGGGGAAGTAACGTAGTTCAAAACTCAATAGACAACCAAATAGGCAGACAAACCGGTTGCATTTGAGGAGTATGATAGGAAACCAACCAGCTAGGTACAATATGACAAAATGAACACTGAAATTTAGTCATGTTTTGCCAAAGATACATAAGAAGTAATATATAGAATACAAAGTGTTATCACTAAAACACTACTACACACTTTTTTATAAGAATATGGTCTATAAGAATATGGAGGCTCAAAATTGCTAAAATTTAAGAATAATTTAAGAACAATTCCAGGCTCACGCTTCATCAAGACAAAAATTTGTAACTTGTTTGAATTTTCTTACAAAGCAAAATAACTGTCTCTTGACGCTATATATAAATATGTGTTTTGAAATACGCTCATCGGCTCTGTGAGTAATTAACTCTAGAGTGTTGTGTTCGTTTTCAAGTTTATTATTAACATATCAAAAAAGATCTGAATTTTTCTCAAAAGCAAATTTGCACCAAGTGTCGGGTAAAAATAATGTAAGAATAATCTGAGGCTCGAAATCGAAACGTTTTAAAAATATCGAAGCTGGGAAAAGTTAGGTATTCTTATAAAAAAGTGTGTAATCCAGAACCAAACAAAGTAATGAACAAAACGTTGATATAATGATCAAAGAGTCTGGTTTCACGTTGTTTAAAAAAAATTAACTTCTTGGTTTCTTCAACCAAACTTGCGCAAATTCATCAAATGTAACCTCTCTGACCAAATCCTTCTCAAAGAGGGGTGGGTGAGAGCACTCTGTCGCCATTGGCTGCTTTTGCATCTTCTTCGAGAATCGATGTACTTCAGGGCTGAGAGAGACACTCAACTATTGCTGACGCATAACCACACGTCATACATAGTTTGTATAACGCAGTTAGGATAGGTGCGGCTTTTGTGTAATTTAATTGTCAATAAATGTAGATATCTCCAACATCAGCATTGCTTGTCTCAAACTTGGAAAACGTTACATTCAGACTTAAAGGCAGTGGGATTATCTGCATGTAAATCATTCAATTCTTTTTTAATGGCTTGTACAGAGAGCATGTATTCGAAAAAGGGCTGGAGAAAGACAGGATCACAAAATTGTGGTTGCGTAGGTGAAAGTGCCTCCATCGATGACCGCAAGGACGTGTTGCAAATTGCAAATCTATGTTGCATTTCCTTGTGAAAACAATCGCAAAGTTCCACAACAACACGTCGAAACTTAGATTCTGCACTTTTATCATTGGACGTACTAGGAATAGGAGCCTAAATAATAGAGTTTTCCAATGTCTTGGACTGCGGTTTTTCTCTCATTGGTCGTGTATGTAAGCCATATTACTTATCCAAGGCATCTAAGTCGCATGCAATTTTTTGCGCCGTGTACATATCTGCTAGACCTGAAATCTGATTTTTACATACCTCAATGACATTTAGAATACTGGCAAGGTTGGAGGTTTTAGGCTGACAAGGTTGAGTTTTTTGATTTGCAATGTTGATTACATCCAAAAATTCAGTAACAAATTTATTAAGCAAAATGAAAATGGGTTTTGAGACTTGAGTCAGCAAAGCTCGTGCAAGTATTCTATGCTCACTTTTGACATTTATCGATGTAGAACAGGCAGTCAGGCAGTTGATTATCTCCTTTATTTTGCTATTGATTGCATGTGCACAGTCACAATGACCAGACCATCTGATTTCCAACAAGCACTTTAACCGACGACCTTTGTATCTTTTCTTTACATCTGCAAGCTTCAGAAAATTGTACAAACTTTTTATCAGCGAGTAATGGTCGAAAATAGATGGAATTTTTTCAATGATATCGATAACCACCAAATGAAATTTGTGGCAGAAGCAATGAATGTACATAATACTTCGTTCACAGGTAACTGATAACAATTG
>JANTCA010045691.1:0-16325 GCA_024741275.1 Chironex yamaguchii
AGATATATAGATAGATAGATAGATAGATAGATAGATAGATAGATAGATAGATAGATAGATAGATAGATAGATAGACATAAAGATAGATTCCATTCAGTATCTAATATATTGTTTTACAGGAGTTAATATATAACTAGATTTGTGATTTGATTATCCAAACAATGACAAGACTCATTAGTGATTCTATTTATAAAATGCAAATTAATTACTAC
Organism: Chironex yamaguchii; assembly: GCA_024741275.1. Classification (NCBI taxonomy): domain Eukaryota; kingdom Metazoa; phylum Cnidaria; class Cubozoa; order Chirodropida; family Chirodropidae; genus Chironex; species Chironex yamaguchii. The sequence goes on from JANTCA010045691.1 coordinate 213, forward strand.
AGTCGCAAAACAAAACAAACAGTCCTTAGAGTTTAATATCTTGACTTATAGAGGAATAAAACTTTAATTTGTCAGTCAATAGCAAAAGCGTATTTAAACTGGTACATTCACGGGCTATTTATGATGGACACGTTTTCATGAATGAAAATGCGATTATGTTCTGGTGGGCTGATACAAGTTGGGGGAGTGTGTATTTTTCAAACGTAACAGGGCAAACTGCGAATTCGAATTAGGGTGCTGTTCAGTGGCGCCAGAATCTTATCACGTCTTACAGGTGGAATCGTCAAAATTATATAAATGGTTTCGCCATTCCCTTTTGCCAAAATGAATCGTTAAATCAAAATAGAAAGAAGTGGATTTTGATGTAGACAGTGATAAGCAGCATTCGAGCAATAACGAATGGTAAAGTCACTGATGGGCCAGAAAGGTTTGAGACTCAAAATTTTTAAACAATTTGTTTTCTGCGTAATTATAGGTATTTGCAGTATCCCATGTACCACAATTAATTATCAATAATTTTGTAACAAAATAGGTGGTAAAATAATTATATATTATATTGCAGCATGTTAGGTGTCTCAATATTAATAACTATATATATATATATATATATATATATATTGTGTGCCACATTAATTAAAAATAATTTCGTAGCATGCTGGTTTACTCAATATTCCTTGGTAATTATGCAAAATACTACGTTCCATACTAGTTACAGTTAATTTTGTAGCATGTTAAGTATCTAAACATTTATTAATAATTATGCAACACACTTTGTGTTACCCTTATTAAATCTACTTTTGTAGCATATTAGGTGACGCAATATTTATTGATAATTATGCAACACATAATGAGCCATACAAGCTAAAGGTAATTTTGTAGCATGCTACGTATCTAAATATTTATTGATAATTGTGCGTCACACTTTGTACTACCCTTATTAAAACCACTTTTGTAACATATTAGGTGACGCAATATTTATTGATAATTCTGCAACATACTATGTGCCACACTAACTAAAGGAAATTTTGTAGCATGTTAGGTATTCAAGTATTGATTAATAATTCTGCAACAAACTTTGTGCCACACAAATTAAAAATGATTTTGTAGCATGCTGTGTACGATGCTAATTACAGATAATTTCGTAGCGGCTAGGTAAAGCACTAATTACACTAACACTAAGGTGACTCAATATTTATTGATAATTATGCAAAATATAATGAGCCATACTGATTAAAAGTAATTTTGTAGCATGCCAGGTATCTAAATATTCATTAATAATTATGCAACATACTATGTGCAACACTAATTAACCATAATCTTATAGCATGTTAGGTATCTAAACATTCATGAATAATTATGCAACAAACTTTGTGCCTCGTTTATTGAAAATGATCTTCTAGCATATTAAGTGACTCGACATTCATTGATAATTATGCAACATACTATGTGCCACACAAACTAAAGGAAATTTTGTAGTATGCTAGGTATCTAAATATTTACTGATAATTATGTAACACATTATTTTACACCACCAATTAAAAATAATTTTGTAGCATGCTGTGTACGATGCTAATTACAGATAATTTCGCAGCGGCTAGGTAAAACAAATTACTTTTATATTTGGTAAGTGCCTTCTTAATCAATTATGGATAGTTTTGCAATTTGTGACATGCCATACGAATAACCTGTAATCTTGTCATATGATAGAGTAGTTATTCATAAATTTGCAACACGCTAAATGCGATAATAGGTATAGATAGCCTTGCAATATTCTTAGTGCTCCGAAATATGTAGATAACGTTTAGGCACATGGTAGGTGCCGTATTCATGAGAGAAGAATGTTGTAGCTTACTTTACATGGTTTTTCACGGTAAAAAATACGAAGACTTTGTCAACTGCATTAGCTATAAATTGCATTAAATACATTTTGTGCCATTGGAGAAACTCTACCTTATTCACTCAACTAGTTTGATGAGCTAGAAACATTTTAGAATTCAGGATTTGCGACCCTTATGCTTGTGTCACATAAATCTAATCTAGTTCCTAATCTAATTATAATAAGTTATTTGTAAGCAGTGTACTGTCTCTAGCAAGCCGACGAAGATACTCAACCAAATTTGCATTAGAAAACCTTGTATTTCTAAATATGTTTTCACGTACTTACCTCCAAAGACTAAACGAAAAGAAACATTTTCTAATTTTACTAAACGAAAAGAAACATTTTCTAATTTTACTAGGCGAAAAAAAACATTTTCTAATTTTACTAGGCGAAAAGAAAGATTTTCTAATTTTACCAGGCGAAAAAAAACATTTTCTAATTTTACTAGGTGAAAAAAAACATTTTCTAATTTTACTAGGCGAAAAGAAACATTTTCTAATTTTACTAGGCGAAAAGAAACATTTTCCAATTTTTTCGTGTGGTCTTCGTTAAGTTTGTAACACTATTAACAAGTGATTTCCGATATTAATAATGGTGATAGCACTTTACACTTCATATCATTTCAGCTGATGTGAATCAATACCAGGTCAATATAGCCCTTAATGAGGCCAAAACGAACGCAGATGTAACCCTAAAAAATTTAATTACAAATGCGAAATATTTAATAATCAATTCTATGCCACAAACTAACATATTGCACAAGGAAACCTGGTATGTGTGAAGAAATACGTACTCATCAATTATTGCATTCTATCTTAAGGTTGTGCTATGGTAATGATAGTTTCTTATAAAAAGCATTTCGTTTCTAAAACTCATCATTAAATGAAAGCTAGTTCCCTGTGTTTCCATGGTTACACAACTAATACTATCATGTCTTAATCGTGGAGCATTCCTTTGGCAGTTTACATCATATATTTATTGCTTCGTTGCACTAATATTATTGCGACGCATCTTAATAAATCAGTTAGGAAATACATTAAGTTTTTATTCATACCTTAGCCAGACCTGATCTTATTAATTAAAAAGTTACGTCAGCGAGAAATATGTTTATGCCAATATATATGCCTGAAATTAATCGTTATCATGACATTAACCCAATATTACATCACTAGATTTTCAATTATATGAAAATCAATTACACTTCTAAACTGTTCGTCGTGTTCGCAAAATCTTCAGACACCACTCAGAAATCAGAACTTCGTCTTGACTCAGCGTCTAAGAAGCAATTGGCGTCAGCGAAAAAATCCATTAAAGTCACAAACAGTGATTCAGGTTAAGAACAATCGTGAGGGACGCAACTTTGTTTTCCCAGGCTAAACAAACAGGGTTAGACACGTCTTGTTTCCATACCAACCCTGTATCCCGTACATGACTACCCAAAAGCCAGCCTTAGGTATTTCATAGCAGCTGATTTTAACGTAAGACCTTCGGTATTTCACGAGAAAAGTCATGTACAAAATTTTTAGCTTCTGAAGTTAAGAAGCGCCAGACGGTTTAGCTGGTTGGATTAAGCGTGTATAGGTTTATCGTTAACAAGACTAATCGGTATGATTATTAATCGGTATATCTTGTAAAAACTTGGTATTCCTGCTAAGAATAACATAATTCGTTATCAATTCTAAGCAAGAATTGCTGAGTTATTCCGTTAATATCTACTCAGTCATTTAAGGTCGAATTCAATTTATATCAAAATAGGTGAGCTCTTTCAAGCACATTATGCTAATCAGGAATGACTGTCTGATCAGTTAGGGGGTAACCTCCGCAAAACAGTAGATATCAACATTGTTGTAACCCGTTTCCGTTGTCAGCAAATACTGGTAACCGTGCATTTCTGCGTTTTATTTGCTTATGATGAAATTATCTACCTCATATGGACTCTGTGTGGTCCCAAGAATCGATGATGATGGGTTTGCTAACTATAAAAGCAATACAAAGGGAGCATATGGGGTCAAATGGTTACCCCTAGGTGGTGCCATGAGTATAACGCCTAAGTAAACTGGGCTCCAAAGTGGCTTTTACAGATTTCTCTAGGAGTCATAGGTGCTTTAAAAGAGTCGGAAACGCCTCAGAAACAATGAGCGAATTAAAATGTCTCATGATTTGTTGTCGCCGCTTTGGCTAAAGACATGATCGCGATACTCCATCTGAGTTGAGATTTCAGCTATTGTCATTTGTCTATAAAACGAGGCAGAATGTCTGGAGGTTCTCAATTCACACACTTGTCAGTCACCAAAGCAGTCCATACATAAGCATCTACAACACTGCTTCGCTATCATTAAACAAGAAGAGGACACTAAGCTGTTAAAGTATTACAGAATTCTTTTCCACATAGAAGGAATCGGAGCTTCGTCTCAAAGTAAGTACGTCTAAGGGCTTCTGTTTCATTCATTTTTCACGCATTATTCTTTGTAACAAAATATTTTCATCTTCTAATTAATATTATTTCTGGGCTACGGGAGAGCTGCAAACAAGAAAACAAGTGATGGTTACATGACATGTTATGTTCAGAGAGCAGAAAGGCTTTTGTCCGTTACCTTAGTTAACATAGTACACGCATCATCTATAACAAATTTACTCGCTCAGCTCAGTGTAGACTTGTTAAACTGTCAGAAAACAGCAGATTTCTATCTTAATCAGAGGCTTTAAACTGTGCAATTGAAGTATACTCAATACCAATTTGTAGATTTAACAATTAACAACTGGAGATATTTAGCTTATCGTCACATTCAACTGTTCATTTACAATGTAGAATACCACGGACTGTAGTTAGAAACCATTAGCCTGGTTCTTATATCCAGGGACAATGGGTAGAACAAATTCTAACTCTCTAAAAGCTGAAGATAGTTTGGTCTTAATTTTGTATTACAAACTAACTAGTATTCCATAGTTACTTTGGTTTGTTTGAAACTTCCGTACCCTGTACTGCATCATTTTATAGCCTGTGTGATGATGTACTTAATTTTCTAATAGAATGACATAGTAGTTACCTTGCCCTGATAAAAAGCATCGCTTGACATAGTTGGGTGGGAGGACAACAGGTGTCATTAGTAAATAATTTGTGCATTGGTGAATTTAATCAAATAAGGGTTTATTCGCAAATAAAATCGCTTTACAGAATGCTGACAGACTAAAAGTTGTTAGGAAAAAGGGAGCAAGACGTTGTGTATCTCTAAGTAAACATGATCAACACTTAAGTTTGGTTTTTACTCGTATTCCTGTGAGTTTGTTTCCCTAACATAATATTTAGAATACTCTAATGTAAGCAGACAAGGAAAATATGAAATATTTTGTTACTTAGGTAGGCTATTGAAACCAAGCGCACTTGTTAGTACTTTTGACAAAATGATTTGATGTCATTTTCGCGTGGTGTTTACAAACAAAAGGTCAGAAAAACAACATAGTTCCCAAAACTGCTACAAAAAATTAAGCTGTTAACAAAATTATATGAAGTCAATATGAAGCATATCTTCACTGCAGATAAAAAGAACACGATAAAATAGCAGCTCAAAGTCATGAGGTAAGAATTTGGTGCTTTTTCGAGAAATCAGGTTGATCTACAAAAACGAAGTTACCATTTTAATGTTTCTATGTAAAACAGTCAAATCAAAGTATATACTGAAAGAAAGTTCTGTTGTACAATGGTCGGAAAACCAACTTTCAAATTATTTATTAGAAAAGGTTTTTAGCATCATCACGCTCACAGGATGTCGGTAACTGCAGTACAGAGTTATACTGTCTGTCCTCTAAAAAGCTCTTCCCAGCAAACCAAAGATAAATAAAGAGTTTGTGTAGACCTCAAAATGTGCTGTACTTTTGCTCTAAGACCGTGAAAGTTAAGCATTGCACCTTTACTTACACTACAACATTTGAGAAAAGCAATTATACTTGGTACTAAATCTAAAGGAAGTCTTGCTTTATGTAGCCTTTAGTGTATAGTAGGAACTGGCAGATATCCGTAACTATCAGACCCATGGTCAACTTCCATACAATTTGACAGAGCTTTTGCTGACAACCTGCTAACATGCGAGACTTAAATCGGTTTCAGTCAAGGAAAAATGCAATATTTGAGACGGCGTAGATACAACGAATACATTGCCTGTTCTCTTTACTTTTCGGGGCTTAACTGGTTTGTTTAAGGATCATATCAGACTCTCCAGCGCAAACAATTTAATGAGCATCATTTCATGGTCATAGCTTCCTGATTATAAGCTCTGGAAAAATTTTCAATCAGGGCATTCCTAATTGATGAAATGAGAAATCCTACAGAAGGTAACGATAGGTGTTAGGCTTTTGCCTGTGCATATAAATTACAAATTGACTAAACCCTAGGTTGTTGGCCGGAACCATAGATCTAACAGCCTCTTTATCACAGCCATGGACCGCCACGGTCTTAGATCAGAAATACAAATTTTCGTGGTCTCCGGTCAAACCGTAGATTTTCCCAGCCATCGATCAAAAAGTAATTTTTCTGGGTTTTGACCGAAACCAGTCTTCCTTAGTTCTCGATTAGAAACACAACCTTCCTTAATTCTCCATCAAATCTACAGTCTTCCTTAGTTCTAGATCAGAAACACAACCATTCTTAATTCTTCATCAGATCCACAGTCTTCCTTAGTTCTCTTTCAGAAACACAACCTTCCTTAATTCTTCCTCAGATCCACAGTTTTCATTAATGTCGATCAGAAACACAGCCTTCCTTAATTCTCCATCAGATTCACAGTCTTCCCTAGTTCGCTATTAGAAACACAATCTTCCTTAAGTCTCCATCAGATCCACAGGCCTCCTTACTTCTCGATCAGAAACACAACCATTCTTAATTCTTCATCAGATCCACAGTCTTTCTTAGTTCTCTTTCAGAAACACAACCTTCCTTAATTCTCCATCAGATTCACAGTCTTCCCTAGTTTGCGATTAGAAACACAACCATCCTTAAGTCTCCATCAGATCCACAGGCCTCCTTAGTTCGCGATTAGAACCACAGGTTCCCGTTTCTGACGGACACATAGCTTTCCACTGTATTTCAACGGAGTAATATTTGTCTTGTTGGAAAGAAGCTGATAGACAAAAATAAATTTCAAATGGAAGTAGAACAAAATTTTAATTAAAAGTTATAATGTAGAGTTACTTATACCCCTGTATGACATTCTCACAAAACAGAATGTCTATCTACTTAGATACAGTTCATGACGCTGCGAAATATTGGATTTTACCTTTCATTGTTTTACTAAAATCGAAGAGTTGACGGTCATTGTCTTCAAAGAAAAGGCGAGGTGGCTGTTTCTTGAAATGCGCTATTCTATGGCGCGTTGTAGTAACACTATTTATTGGAGCTGAGATTTATTATTATTAGATTTAAAATCCAATCCTTGCCTCTTCAAACGAATGAAAGTAACTCTGGTCAAATTTGCGTTGTAAGTGACTAACACTGACAAGCAACTTTCGGCTAAGTAATCTATCAAGGTAAATTTGACCCCTACCTACGGCGACACCGCTATCATTTTGTAAAGATAGATATTCGATTTTAAATATATTCTTTTGACTTGAAAATAATAGTCAAGTTTGACCGTTGACAAATTTCAAATATTATAGTATAATACTATCAACAGCTTTAAGAAACTTGTATCCGAAATTGTGGAATGTTAAATAACAGGTTACGAAGGTTACCGGTACGCCCAGGAGCTTTTTAAATGTTATCGTCCAAAGCTATACTTTATTTTTAAAATTCGCTAAGCCTTCGATTAAAATTAAAATTTTTTAAAATTAAGTACGGCACTCCACTATAGGTTTGTCTTTATCGTTGGAGTCATCAGCTCTCATAAAAAGAAATTTTGAAATAGACGAAAATGTCCGTACAGTTTACTGTGTAGACTTCGCTTATCGCAAAGGTAGGAATGAACTTAGCTAATAATATAATACTAGATATGTGAAATCCACAATATCTATGTTGTCCTTTAAAGTATTGAGAAATCTTGTTCACCAGTGCTGAAGCTAAGAGGCCTTCTTCTTGCTAACAAATTTGTTGCGTTGTCCTATCTTAATCAAATCGTAAGTAGTTTGCTACTTTGAAAGATCACTCGCAAGTCTGACCTGACGTCTGTTTCTTCGCACGAAGAGAATTCCTCCGTGTATAAGCATCGGTCCTTTCATGTTTGAGCACATTCCCCAAGGGCAGGATTATTGCAGCGAAAAGACGAGTTCGAACTGATTCATCTTTTGCACACCAAAGAAAATAATCACTTCGAACAAGTAAGTTCGCCAGGTGGGAAACAGACTTAAGTCGTTTAACGATTGAACATTTGGTAAATGTTTGCCCTAAGATAGTTTTCCCTAGGCCCACGTAAGACGTCGCTCATGAGTCAAATCCAACGCTCAAATTTGACTAAAGATTATGATGTTCTGTTAGATTATCTAACACAAGAGCGACCAGTTTTTCGATAATGGATTTATGTTGAGTCAAATTCAACTCATTTAGCTCTTGGTTTCCAATTTGCTATTGTCGAATTAAAAAGCGCGCAAAAATCAAAGCAAAAGCCCCTGATTGCGGTTGAAATGCAATGCAAAATGCGATGCATCAATTGGAGACGCTCTTTGTAGAATCTGTGTTAAAGTTTGGATAGTTGAATTTAGCTCGACCGATATGCGAAGTCTTAACTGAGCATATGCCAAAAGGCGCTAATGATAAAACTGCTTTGTACTAAGGCTACTGTTCTTGAATGTTGCGAATCAGTTATATTATGAACTGTAAATTGCTTCTTGTCTCATTTAAGCCATTACCTACGAGCTGAGTGTAGCGTTCCAATCTATCAATACACTGGAAAAGCATAATAATCTGTAATCATCTGTCGATGATAATTTTACTTCGCTGACGTCATAGAAGATAAAAACAGTATCTAATCTCCTAGACACGAGCGACAGAACAGGAACTCTTTTTATAAACGGAAATTGAGATATTTCCCGGCCTTCTATATTATACATATTTACTCTGAGTCATGAAAATAATTCGACTCCCTTCATTATATCATTCGCGTGAGTACAATTACATGCAATAAAATATATGACCTAAGGCAAATAAATTATGTAACTTGATGTGCTTTACCAAACTCATACTGTTCACAACTTAACTTTGTTCCACGAAACTCATACTTTTCACAACTTACGTTTGTTATACGAAGTTCATACTATTCACAATGTACGTTTGTTATACGAAGTTCATACTATTCACAACGTACGTTTGTTATACGAAGTTCATACTATTCACAACGTACGTTTGTTAGACGAAGTTCATACTATTCACAACGTACGTTTGTTAGACGAAGTTCATACTATTCACAACGTACTTTTGTTCTTCGAAACTCCTACTGTTCTCAAGTTTTAAGGAACTCACACACTCCATATTCCTGTGTTAGTGAAAAGATATCTGATGCGACATTGAATTAAATAAAAGAAAATTAAAAAAATTGTTACATTATAGATAATGACCTAAAATACAGATATATCAATTTGATCGAGCATATTGGGTTTGATGTTTTTAATTCGCCAATTTATGGATCTTGGCAATTCCTTCTCGTTTCTCTCTAAGAACTGTGAATTAAAATCATCGATTGTATAACCTAAATTTGATCTCCTTTAATTAAAAGTTTTATCTTTATGGTTCCTCTTCAAACTGTCCTTTTTTACGGATCTGTCTGAAGTTGAAGTTAATGTGTGTATACTTTTGTAGAGACGTTCCTCCCTGTATAGTTCAGTAGGTGGAGTCGAAATCCCTAAGCCATTTAACATGATAATTTGTCAGAAAAGAAAAAGATTTCATCTTGTTAAGGTTTGAACTTACCAGAATTACTAAAACAATTGTTATAGAAAAAATAGTGATGTAAACTTTCACCTTGTTGCTACGCCAGCAAGGAAAATCGTTTGGTTACAGAAATAAAACTGGCTACAGGCTAAATATCAGCTGCTGCTTGATTCCTTGGTTAGCCAAGGCACTTTGCCAGTTTGATTTTACCTAAAATGAACGCCAAACCTTGGTGTTAACTGCCTTTCTGTAAAGTGATAAAGAGTTGTAAATTTTTTCTAATTAGTTCTTTGTCTGATCTTTTAAAAAGCCCCTGCCCTATTAACACCAAGAGCCACAAATGATCTATTGAAAAGTCTGGACCTGTCGTCGTTAATGAGTTAGAAAAGCGAAAATAAAGAAATAAAATGCAGATATCCAAAATCGATTGTATACAGAGCATGATGAGGACAATAAAATCATACGCATGTGTAAGTTGCTTGATTCAATTCTTCTGCCCAATTAGGATTGCTGATGAGCAGACGAGCACATTTAACAAGCAATTTTACATCTTTCTATTCAGCTGATAATTTCTTGTCTTCATGGTTCTAATTTTGCCACATTCTCTTACAATCTTAAACCAAGCTAAATTGTTTTCGCTGGGCTGTCAGACAGTAATTTAAAGCGAAGCAGCCGACTGCATTGGGTATCGATTTAAGAGGAAGAGCCCTTCCTTCACAGTATATTTTTAAAGATACGATTTGGTATTCAGAATAGATGAATTGCTAGCAAACGCGTTTGGAAGAACGACTCAGATTACGAATCTTTCGTTGTGGAACAGTTTGGAATTGAAATATTTTGAGTTTTTTCGGTCAGTAATTGGTAAGATTTTTCATATATTTTATTTACATTGAAGTTTCCACGATTACTAGTTATGTTCCATAACGTGTATTTATACGTCTTTCTTACGATTTATTTCTGGTCTGAAGTTGTTGAAACTGGCTAAGTAATATTTATTTGGTCGCAAATAAATTTATCAGGCGTCCTGCGCCTTTTATGCATTGATACTCACCTCTGCTATTAAACTGTACACGGCACTTTGACCTTACACAGTTTCTGCTTGCTAACACTCGACCTGAATATTTAAAATTATTTTCACTAATTTTACATCGTTGTAAGAAAGTAACTGACAGGCGCCAGATGATAAAGAAATTTGGGATTGTTTAGTACTTAGACTGGGATTTTAAACAACACTTCTCAAATAGTTATCAAATGTTCCATTTTCTAAACATTTATCCTCGAACCTAAGCAAACTGGAACAGTCTGTAGTTGATCACACTGTTTGTTGTTCTTCTGTCAAAATCATATACTTTGTTCTAATTAGCTGTTACATATGTGACTTGAACAGTCACTGCTAAATAGAACTTCGAGTTCAGTAGAAACCCTAGCTAAGAACTATAACATACTTTACTCAGTATTAGAAAAGCTAAGGTACATTCTGGGATTGCCAAGAAGAAACATGATGCCTGAAAGCTGGGCTTTGCCAGCCCAGCCCAGCCCAGCCCTTCTCTTCTGTGCTGAAATTTTTATCGACGTGGAACAACTACTCCATCCAAAGGCACGGAGTAGTTGTTTCACGTCGATAAAAAATCATCACAGAAGAGAAGGCAACAAAAATCTCTCAAACTTTTGGTTAACCTGACAGAAAAATTAATTGGCATAATTCGTACTCGAGGCCTTCACTTGTGTTTTCCCAGACATGACCATCTGGAGGTACGAACACCTTGGCATATTCATTAAGCAGCACAATTTCATTTCAAACATAATATACCCATAGGCTAGAGAAAGTAGTTGTTGTAGCTGATAACACATAAATTCAATACAGCTCCAACGGTCATAACTGTATGGGTCACAAAAAAGTCACAAATTGATCGTTCGGGACAACATTTTCCGCCTAAGTACAAGAGTACACACAGTAAACTGACTTACAGAAAAGCTCTCTGTCAGTGTAAAGAAAAACTATAATCGGCCTAGGTTAACAGATTAGACGAACTTGAGTACCATAAGTTTTCTTAATACAACTGAAAAGTAGTAGCCAGACTACTTTTAACTTATCCACAAAGCTTCGGAAGAATCGATGGATGTGAAATATTGCAGTCGACCAGGGGTCTTCTAAGCCAATTATTCTAACCAAGTAAAAATTAGAAATCAATTAGACTTTCTTAGCATCTACACACGCGACTGTTCTTTTTAACTCTACCTTATTTTCATGTTTTTTCCATCTCTTTAGGTTAAAAGAAAATGTTGAGACCGATGTTAGCTTTGGTAAGCTTGTTAGCTGCTTCTATAATGGTATTACCGTCTGTACAGAATAATCCTTTGAAGAGAAAACCCTCAAGACCGGAGCTAAAATCAAGTGGGGAAGGAGACGTTGTGCTGCCTCTCAAAAGATCTGAGCTCAAAAGGGACTGGTGCCTAGGACGTTCATTTATGCAGGAGGTGAAACACGAAGGATGTAAGTCCGCCAGTGTGAAGAACAAATTTTGTTATGGACAATGCACCACATTTTTTATCCCTCGGCATCGATTTAATTCGTTTCACTCGTGCTCGCAATGTGTACCTGTGCATCATGAACTGGTTGAAGTCAAACTACAGTGTCATGATGGTATTAAAAAGAAAAGGGTTAATGTCATCAAACGTTGTGGTTGTCGGTCGTGTGGGTTTGGTGAATTTGTAGCTGAAATGTAGTCGACGTTGACAAGAGAAGCTTCCTACCTGACAGGAGCCGCCGTCGACTACCGACTCAAGCCTTGGTTGCAGGCCATCAAAATAATGTCAAGAAAGATTGTAAATACAAGCTTCCAAAATCAATGTACACGATATTTTGTTTTTAGCCGATCAGAGGTTTTAAAAGCCTTCGACCGCCGGGAGAGAAATTGGACGATTCCAATTTCCTGCTATATTACAATGGTCTTTCTTCTCATCTTACGCTAAAGATAGCATACCATTGATGAAAACTGAAGAACGATCTTTCCAAACCTCCATTTCGTCCACTCCACCTGGACCAATAGGCCACACGTTTCAAACTTTCACTGCTACCGAGCAGATTCAATTATTTACACCTATAAGCAGTGTGCACGTAAGAACCGAGACCGGCCATATCTAAGATATTTGCAACGGATACATTCTTTTCAAATTAAGTGGGCAGGCCAAAGCAAATTACCTATGGTACATGTATGTTCGCCTCTTTGAAAAGGGGTAAACATACTACTACTACAGCAAGGCAGTGTAAACAGTCTTGTTTACTTCAAATGGCGGGACAGACAAATTCCTGGACAACAGCGGCGCCACATGTTCCAGCCACAAACAATACCCTAAAGACACCTGCATACCATGTTTTGCAAATAAAGTGATGTAATTACGAGAGATTAAATTTCAATAAATGTTGTTCTTATAAGAAAGGAACTTAGTTCCCACTTCTAAAACTATGTTTAAAATTGAGTTGTTTTTAATTTCATCGGAATAAATAAACTTAGAGACCAAAACTATATGTACATAGTCGAGTTAATGAATCGTCATGTAAGTTTGTTTAACAAATCCAGTATTCAAACTGTACATTATCCGAAGATGTAGTCATCGCGTTTAACACCGTGATTCTACGCAAGTTGATGAGTGCCTCCATACCCGACAATAGTTGGCTGTTTTTAAGCTGTATCTGCTTAAATATCACCTATGTTTACCGAAAAATAAGATAAGAGAATGTCATTTAAATTCATGTGTAGTTCAACCTCTCCGTCATACTGTCTCCTTATTCTTGATACCGTACAAAAGACGCGTAATAAATGGCGAGTGCGATTCTAGGGTGTCTCCTGGCTAGATTGGATGTCAGTGATCTCAAGTCACGTGCGCACATAATCCTTAAAATACATAAGAAAGCCTTTGACTTGGGGCCAATGTTAACGAAAGACAACAAACAATATTTACTATATTTGGCATCATTTTGTAGCCTCTCCTAAGGCATTTTAAGCACATTTCAGATTACGCCGCTAAAGAGACGAAATAGTATAAAACCGCGTGCTACCATTGTAACATTGAACCGCATTTTAAAGGTTTCTTTGGCAGCACACTTGCTATGGAGAGTAACTGATTCCAAAGCCAGGGTTGTGCCAGGAAATGAAGAGCAGAAGCAAAATTAGTTAAGAACACCGGAGCTTTAAACCCGGGTCTCGTGACTGCAACCTTGACGCCTTCACTACAAAGTTAAACAGCTCATTAGAAAAGGCATAAGAACCTTTGGTCGCCATCGTCCACTCATTTTAAATTGTGTTTGATTATTCGCACATACTCTTACAAGTGACGTGTGTTTTGTGCCTAAAAGGTATTCATTATCCCAATTTCACAAGCTCTATAGTTAGTCGACAGATGGTCACAGTTAAAACCTTGCATCTGTTCTTTACACAAGACCACTCTGTCGACTTCTATATGTATATGTATATGCTGTTCACGAGCAGGCTCCCGTCACTTTCTCAAATAATTTTTCTTTTACTGTGGTCACGGAGAATCGACCTAGCAATCACTTGTTTGCGAGATAGTCGTCTTGTAAACTCGACTACAGCAGCTTACTGTGTACGCAATTTAAGTTAGAGATCTACAAAACATCAACACTGCAACAGCAGATAGAAACTGCAAAACATTCAGCTCCTTGCATGCTATCACTGGTGCGCTGTTTGCAAAACAATGGAAAACATTGTACTTTTTATCATGGAGAGGGGAGATAGCCAACAAGTACTCAATTCGTTGCCATGAGAGCTCTACAATAGATTACAATAGATTACAATAGATTTAGAATACCGAGGTTAGGTCCAGGGGCGGACCTAGAGCGCAGTTGACAATTGGGGCGCTGAAAAGTTTTCAGAAGTTGGTGACAGGGTAAGCTGTATATAATCATTTCCGGCCCTAACTACTCACACAAGTTTTTTTATTCATGTCTAAGAAGGGTTCCAAAATTATGTTAAAGCTGTGATAATGTAGTTTGTTCATGAATGCAGGTCTCCACTTAATGGGGCGCAAAATTGCCCCCAAAGTGGCGCAGACCCGTTTCACTAACAGAGGGGGGGGCAACTGGATCACCCCCCCAAAGCCTTAGTAAATCCGCCACTTGCTAGTTTATAAGTCGTAGGACAAAACGTCGGTACAAGATGTTACCGAAAGATTGCTAGAACTTTCTGTTTTAGAGCAAGTTTTAATAAATGTGGCTACGGAAAGTGGTCGAGGGCTATCATATTGCAGAGAGGACTCAAGGAATGTCGTCGCGAATCCTTAACTTGAAAGGCAGGCGATTTGTAAAGGATGTGAAGGAAAGGCTTTTAGAAGGTACAGGATTTGGATGAAAGACTTCGAGAGCAATTCAGTAGGACTTTGGGTGCAGGATTTTAAAGAATAACCCCACTCAAGCTATAAACACATCCAATAAAAAAAGAAGTAAAAAGTGCAAGCGACAAAAAAACCTGAAGATGCGTGAAGCAAATACAATATCTTTATCTGTCAAAGAAATTGCTTTTATAATAAGAAACAGAGCTTACGCAAACTAGAAAGTATAAAAGCTTTGAAAGTGCTCAGGATATGTCGGAGAATTTAAAAGTGAAGAATACAAGGCCGCTACTGATAATGAAAAAAGAACTAAGCTATTCGGAAAAAATCATCTACGGCCACGTGGAGCCTTACACGTAAAGTCGTCTTATGACCAAGGGAGCTTCGAACAAGAGCCTGCGAACTACAAATCTGACATCTATTTTACTGAGCTAAACACCAGACTAGGAATAGTCGAAATGGCTTTTTCATCCCACCTTGATTATCCATTCAGGAAAGTAAACGTGCATGTCTTCTGAAGTACACGCTTACAAGAGGCATGTTTTTGACACCTATGATGTATCTATTTACTGTCGTTTTGAATACTGAAATTGTTATATTACTGTTGTTATATTACATTATGAATACAACAGACATACGATATAAAATAGAATAAAAAAAGCCAAAGGCCAATCACATCGAAAATGAGTTAGTGGCATAAAGCATACAACAGAAATGAATGGAACATTTCAAGGCACGTATTTCACATTCTAATAGTAAGCCAATATAAGAAAAGACAAAAAAGGTCTAAAAGTTATGAGGAGACATCTTAGACAAGTTACAAAAACAAAACCAAAAAGTGTCCGTGTAAGTGGTCATGTAGAGTCATTTCAATGCTGGTGACTGCTACTCAAGAGCAGTTACAGAAACAAAACAAAAAGTATACAAGTTAACTGACTGGACTTGAGTTCGAACCAAACCTTCCACTTACCATACGAACTAAGGTTTGGAGTCAGTGGTCATGTAGTGTCATTTCAATGCTGGTGACTGCTAC
>JANTCA010045702.1:0-18796 GCA_024741275.1 Chironex yamaguchii
CGCAGGACCGAGCCAAGTGGTGCAGGGTTGTGGAGGTAGCAAGGGGCCTGAGTGCCTAGGCATATGATGATGATGATTAAACTGTGTATTCTTTCTTGATTGAGCAGCTACCTTCATAGTGCAGCAAAATTCATATGCGCCTCAAAAACATTGTCCTAGTGTGGACAAAATTTAACAAATGTGGATTGTTTTGGATCATTCCTCACTTTAGTATGTACGCAAGAGTGTTCCTTCTGGCTATTGTTCCCCTGTGGCTCAGTAGCCTGCCATGAGGCTGGAAGCTGAAACTTTTCAGGTTAAGTGCCCCCTGTTTAGCTCACAAGAAGAGCTACTCATTAAAAAATTCTGTACTCTGTTTGGTTGACACAAGTGGATGAGATTCACTGCTTATTTTGAGACCTTGATGAGCACCAAAAGAAAACAGCAATGGCCTTCGCCTTCGCAGAATTCCTTTCATGTTTCAATAAAAGAATGAGCAGGAAATTCTTTGCAATCTTAATGGTTGACCTATGATAGAAGTTAATGCGAAATATTGCAATTAATTGAAAATGAAATGCAGCGGGTTTGCTGGAATTTTATTATTATAATTAAACGTTTATTCAAGACAAATAAAATATACTGAAAAATATGATTTCACTAAAATCCCAGGATATTCACTGCATACCTTGCATACCCGGATGCTAGGCCATTGGATATGACACTGGTTTACAATCCAATCCAATCCAAAGAACGGCAGATTAGCATTCTTAATAGATTATCGATCTATGATGCAGATACTGCTGAGTGTTACACAATAATCCGATAATCAGAATGGTATAAAATCATATCAGTCTGCTGAGTTATTCTCAACCTCTTCACCAGCAAATGCTGGTTTTTGTAAAGTACAGGACTTTTAAAGAACATGTAACAGATGTCATGAAGTCAGTAGACGGCAGTCGGACGGATTTGATGTTATGTTATCAATTTGTTAACAGTGAAGTGGTGAACGAGCGACGTCTTTTAAGCAAGCCACTTATATGCTCACGCTGAAAAATTGCCTTGCACGTTCTTTTGTCACGTGACCAAAAATTCTGAAAACAAAAACCGATTTCACAATTGTTTTTGTTTGGAAGATTTAGTTTTGCTTGAAAGAAATGACGTAGCAGCGTTCCTGTTAGAAACAGACCCATCACAGAGGATCAACAAAGATATCAGGTTCAGTGTGGTCTCTATTAACCAATTTTTGTAAAGTACCCTGTCATGAAGAATTGCCCAAAAGGAAAGTAGGATCAATTTTCATCATCTTGGTTCATAGAGTATCCTCATCTTGAATATAAGTTAGCCACTGACGCAGCTTTTTGTTACATCTGTTTCCGTTTTCCTCATGGCCCACAGCAGGAAAAGTTAGAAGACACATGGAGCAGAAAGGGTGTGAGGAAATAGCATATTATGAAAAGCAGAAGCATAGGAAAACCTGTATCGCTAGAGAAATATTTTTCATCAAAAGTTCACACTACAGCACTGGCTAGCTTCTTCAATTATTCATTGGCTGCTGGAAACATCGATCTAATGCTAGACAAAGAATTATGGCTTTGAGAAATACAAAAGCAAAAATTTATCAATAGAACAAGCTAGAATGCTTGCTTGACAGGTCTAACTTTCAGAGGAGATTATAAAGATGAAAATGGAAACTTTATGCAGTTTGTCAATCTGTGGCAAAGCATTGCCCGATACTCATGTCACGGTTAGCAGATAAACAAAAACGACCTTAACATGTTACATACTGCACACCATCTTTGACGACGTTCAGAGTGCAGAAATGTTTTCGGTGCTCGCAGACACAACTCCAGATGCTATCCATATTGATTGGATTTCGTGTGTTGTAAGATTTGTTGCATGTGATGTGTCTTCACGCAAGCGGCTTTTAGAAGTGAAGGAGATAAAAGACAAAACAGGTTGAGGTCATGTGAAATCCATTATTAAAGGGGTTGAAAAGATAGGTTTCGACATTGACTTGATCGTTTTTTAGTCATATGACTTTGCTGCTACAATGTCAGGTGTATACAAGGGAGATCAGGCTGTGTTATCAAGGGAACTTGAAAGAGAAATAGCCTATATTCCTTGCCAAAGATCAATACTGTCGCTGAGCATGCCTCAAATTCAATTCCATTGATAACTATCTTCTTCACCGACATTGAATTACTCTGTGTTTTTTGCCAGGAGTACATAAAGAAAAGATGTAATTATTCAAAAGCTCAAAGATTATGAGCATGCTTTGAAGTTGTGTGATCTCTTAAGGACAAGGTGAACTGCTCAAGCAGAGTCAATTTAAGCTGCTTGGGCATCTTTTGAGGCAATAGAGGATCTGATGGAGGTGAAAGAAGATGGGGATGCAACATGTGCATCTCTTGCAGGCAACTTGCTGAATAACATTTTATGGTTTGATTTTATCATGTGCCTGTTTTTCATGAAGAATATTATGTGGAAAACTAAAATCATAACCGAGAAGATCAAGAAGAGCAACTCAACATTTTGGACGCGTTAACAGCGGCGGAAGGCTTAAAGAAGTTAATGAAGATGAAAGAAGTCAAAATGATTTAATTGAGGCCGGAGTCATCATGCGTAAACAATTTTCCATCAATCCTGTTGATGAATTTAATAGATTCCATCGTGCTAATTGGCCATCAGCTAGAATTGATGATCATCCAGAGACAGCTGAAAGGCAGCCCTTTTTTCAGTTCTACAGGTGCACCATGAAACAGGTTTTAGATACACTGATTGTTAAGATCTCAGACAACCTCGAAACCTGTCATAAAAACATTCGACGGATGACACTTCTGATGTCACGTAAATTCCAACAATTTAAGAAGTCCATTGTCTCTTCCGTCTGTAAGGTTACTACCAGATCCAGCATACCTCCTTGCAGCGCTTGAAATATACATCTTGTTGGTAGATCTTCAGCCTGCTTTGAATAACCTTGCAAATGCAGCAGAGGAATGCTTTAAAAAGCGAAATACATTTCCAGTGATGTATAGAGCTTATAAATTATCTCTTTCTGCTCCTTTATCAGTGGCAAAGAATGAAAGAACATTTAGTCGCTTAGAAATTGCCAAAAACGTCCTCTGTTTGAGATGAACAGATGAAAGACTAAACGACCTTATAATACTTACTTGAGAGAAAGACATTTTGGACACCATAAATTGACATGAAACAGTTGAGCAATGGCATTTCGAAGAAAGAGAAAAATTTGTATTTGAGCTTGAGATATATACAAACTTTAACATAAAATTGGACCAATATTTACGAGGTAATTTGTAAGGTTATGTTGGTAAATAATATATAAAGCTTAGTCCTTCAAAGGAAATTATTACTGAACTTTGTCAGTGGCAAAGTTTGAGCCCTTCCCTCCCCTTCTCCCCCCCAAAAGATATGCATCAATTCCTTCAATGATGTTTTTAAGGCTAAGTCCGCATTCATCTGTGCAACATGCCATGAAAATGGGGAATTGACATTTAAAATGCATTTTTGTTTTAAGAACAACTAAACTGAACAGAAGACACCACTATGTAGGTTTAACTACCTTAAATCCATCTGTTCTTGTTGAAAAGCTTGTCTTATCTCTGTTCTTAACAAATTCAAAGTGGTCAAAAATTGGTATAAATGATTCGTTATTATTATAAAGCATGGTTCACTTCCGACATTCAAAGTGACATCTTTTAGAAAAATTGTCAATAAGAGCTTTATCATTAATGTTCTCTCTTTTGTATTTATTAAGATTGTCATCTAATGGCTAGTGAAAGCAGTTTAAAAAATCTATGGAATGTGACAACCTTCAACAAAAATGTTATAAAAGAGCCTTTGAAAGTTAATTTGAGGCTTTTGCAAACAATTCAATAATATGTTCTACCTCTAGAGGCAGCAAACTATTTTTGGATGATCATTTCAAACAAGAATTCTAATCTTTTTTGGATAATGCTTGATCGTATCCGCGTTTTGATCTTCTTTAGTGCTGAAAACGACCATTCTTTGATACTGGAGTTAACAGAGATGGCCACAGCAATGGATTACATTTGACATGGAGTTGGGTTTGTGTCTATCAACTTGAAATCTGGGTGACAGATGATAGCAAGTGCACTAATGTAAGAAAGTGGTCTTGTTCTTTAATTCTCAACCATTGTTTCAAATGCAACTCTATCTGTTACTCTTTTATCAGCACCTGTGACCTTTGTTGCTCTGATATGTGCATCAAATGATGCTTGTAGGACCATCGCCATGTCTGGAGCTTGGCTAAATGGGACAAGGTCACACCTGTTCCTCTCCCAACCCTAAGCCTTACTCTTCCTGGACGTGGTACCAGTTATCGCCATTGTAATCCATACCTGTGTCATTTCCATCCTGAAAGACAAGGCTACACTTATTCAATGTCTTGAGAAAGTTAAATAGCTCGTCTATAACACTTGCTCAAACATTCCAAGTCACTCTCAAGATCACAAGATTCTCTTGCTCTTTCACGAGGTGTGGAGGGCTACTTTAGGCCAAGAATAAAAAAGCTTCTAGCAAGGGCTTTTTAAAACACTCTCTGATTCCACTGGACACTTCATAGATTACGAAATAGAATTTCTGACGCTTCGAACGATCTTACGCTGCCAACAAAATCGTTTCATAAGTGTATTCCTGTTGTGAAATGCACGCCTAGCAGCCATGAATACAAATTTCTCTGAATTAAATTGATCCGGAATATATTCTTTCAACTCGTGATCGGCTGCCAATTCTCAGTGAAAACACCCATGTGTGCCTCGAAAATGGCACCCTTGGAAACCTCTCCCAGGTGGATTTTGTTGGATGATACCAGGATAGTATGGCACCATCGACATTTAGACGCCCCTTCTAAAGTTTGGCGAGCTTTCAAATATCTGCTTGGGGCCACAGCTCCTCTACTCCTCAGTCAGCCCGCAACTCCTCATAACATTGGTCGTATGAAACGTAAAGAGCCGAAAAGACCGAGTGAGGTTCTTTGACTGTTTTAAGGGGCGTGGCCTCGGAGAAGGAGGTGTGAGTCAATATTCAAGAATCTGCATTGAAACCAAGGAACACTCCCACACATAAACAAGACATTGCTTCGAGGAAAGTTAAGACGGGAAATTGGTTAATGAAGCTTTGTTTTCACTTTTCGCAGTCAGGCGTTGCCTTGTCAGTAATTCCTCCATGAAGGCGTTGACATCAACGGACTTTTGCTATCCGACACTTTTTCTTCATACATCAAAAAGTTTCACTTCCACATTCACAAGACCTCATTGAGTAAGGCTGAAGCTCCATGACAAGGGTTTCCTCATGCTTGAGGTGACCTTAATGTTTGAACTAGAGGACAGTAATTAGGATTAACAGCCTTGAAACATTTCACTGCAGCTCAAATAATGTGTATCTTTGTGGATAGTGATGTTGATTTTCCTCAATTTGGGCAGATGAAATCTTAGCCAATGTACTGCCCAATAATGTGGCTTTTCGGTGAAATGTAGTGATAAAATTTGCTTTAGTTTTCTCAAACGAAACGTCAGAAAAGGTATGACAACCTCTTTCCATTTTCGTCTGTAAATTTGAGCATAGGGTACAACTGGCTAAGAGTTTAGAAAAACCGGCGAAAGTATCAGCAACATAACAAAACAAAGAAACATTTCGTTTCTGTTTTCTTTCTGATTTCGTCACATCATTTTGATCGTTAATAGAATATAAGTGAACGGGAAAATGTCATAAGACAACACAAGTATTACATGGAATTCTCTTTTTGACAAATTGAACAAAAAGTAAAGGGATATTTGATACAGGCTTTCAATGCCAGCTGTGATACGTTAGAAAGCCATTCCGTTGAGCAGAGTCAATCATATATAGCATAGGCCTAAGCGTTTTTCGTCTGAAACTTCAGAGCATGAAACGTAAGAAAGGAAAGTATATGTATATGGCAACCTATCTATACAAATATGTAGCAGCACTAGCCAATCATAAACAAGAAAGGAAACAAAGAAAAAAAACAAACAAAACATTATTGGAAGAGTCCAAGTGAAAAAACGAACTCTTTCTGCCTACTTTCTGGCTGTTCTCTAGAAGGAAATGATGCTTGGCACACAGTGGCTGGAACATGTTGATTGATCCTGTCGCCCAATCTTTGAGAAGTGCGACCTACATACCGAGCTTCACATCAGCACAAAAATTCATATACCACCAACAGCATGATCATATATATATAGATAAAGTACGTGTTTTGATAATTCCTCAAAAACAGTGCTCAATACATAAATGTGCAGAGCGTAATACAATTCAATAGATGGAAAAACACATCAAAAACTCCGGTTTTGCTTCTACAAGCTTGTTTCGTGAATTTTCACTATGAAAATAGTGGAATAACTGTATTGCACCGCTACTTCAGTGTTTTAAAACAATACGGGCAGGAACTAGGGTGGTTGGCGATTGCGAGTTACAACGGGACGCAATCCAATTTCCGTGGATCAATAATTTTTTTTTATCAGCCGTATTCTGAATAGCTGAACATACGTTGTGATGGATACTTCAAGAAACGTCAAATCAACAATAGCAGTGATAAAGTGGTACTCAACATGCCCAGTCGGTAAAATTATTCACAAGCAACTCTGTTTTCAAGCAAATGGGACTTGGTGTTTAATAGCATGTGTTGATAATATTTTGTTAATAATACTGACGCCGATAATTTTCAGGAAAAACGTCAGAACAGGTGTGATAAAGAGACTGGAATACATGCCAGGGGGGCTTTATCAGCCTCGTGTGCAATTACACAATATAAAAAATACACAAGAAAATTCACTTCTGCCAACTAAGACTCTCAGTAGTAAAAAATTGATGATAGTGTGGTATTCGAATTTAAGGTCAAGTTTAAAACAAACTTATAGGCTACCCTAAAAGAATTACTTGGTCGATACCAACAGAAAACGAACCGAAAATAATCTCACGAAGAGAATAACGAAGAAGCAGTCAAATGACGATTCAAAAACAATCAATGTGATGCAGAATTGAACGGGTTTATTCCAGAAAAAGGACCTCGAATAGTTAGACGAATGGGCCAAGTATACAAGGTATGAATGAGTTCTAACAACAAAAGTCCAAGTCGCGGTCTGCAGTGAAAGAAACTATATTTCAGCTATTGAAAAGGTATTTACAGCAGAGAAAACATTTCACGTATCTATTAAGCGTCCTTCGCACAAAGATAAGTCAAAGAAATGGCGTTTTAATGACGTTAATGGAGGATGTGATCTGTCTTGTATGCACTGAACGCTTACAAAACCATCATGGAAATGATGACGCAGCTGCAGGGAGAAGCCAAGAAAAACTCAGCAAGAAGACAAAACTCACAGGAGTAGTTTCTTTTTCTTTGTGGCATAAATGACGTGTACACGGAAAATACTGTAGAAATTGTCTCTCAGCAAAGGAACACAAACCTAATTTGGCTAAAACTCGCATGAGATGAACATTACATGTTACTCTATTTAAGCTCCTCCAAGTCTGATTTGAAAGATAACATAGTACATGTTACTGGGCAGCTCGAGCAGGATAAGATAGCAACCAAGACATTATGACGACAACTTCTCGCTTTCCATGTTAATATACGTGGATATATCTTGTATGAAAACACTCGTGCAAGGGTTTCAAAACTACCATTGAGCGAAGTTACGTCATAACATACACAGTGTCATGCCACGATTACTCTTGGTGTTTCGGTAAGCTGTTACTCCATACCAGGACCTTAACACTATGGCCTTCAGGCATCTAACGCAACGCTTTGTACAAGGGGAAACTTTTGTTCCCTGAGCCAAAAATAACGGTCGTCGTAAAAATACAATTCTCCAACCGCGGCAATTACAAAATGGAACCAAAAGAAAATTAAACCAAATACAAGAAAATTTGATAAATAAAGAAGAGAACACGAAACAGAAGTTATTTAGTGAAATTTCTTAAGGAAACAATATCAAAGATGATTGTGTGCGGATATCAACTGTTGTTCTTCAGCAGCTATAACGACGATGGGTATCCCCGCTTAGTTTTCAGGGTTTCGTCAGGTTCTTTGCTGTCGCTCGCACACAAAAAAAGATAAACAGCAAAGAAGAAAAGCAAGTCAGTATCAAGTTTAGAGAGGAACCTATCCCTATGAGCCAAAGCCATCTAATCGTCGAATCTCGTGATCTCAGCAAATACTGAGAACAAAAAACAAAAACCTTTCTGGGGTTTAGCGTCATCAAGCAGCTAAAATCGACGATTGGCAAAATTCACTCTTGTAAAACTGACAATGAGCCATGCTGTCTTACACATCGAGATATGTACCAAGTCCCATTGATTTTTCAAATTCTATAATGATCTGTTTACATTACTTCCATAGTTTCTTAATTGACATGTTCTTCTCTGAGTCTTTTTGCATTACCTGGAAAACAAAAATCAAAGTGAATTTGCACATGATCTCAAAGGAAACTTAGAACATATCAGCACGAGATACCAACAAATTATAAGTACTAACAATGTGCTGTAGCTTTCATGAAAACGAATTATTTGATAGACGCCACGTGCATGCTCTATGTTCATAAGCAGCACCCTTAAACAATGGAATTTGGAGGCATAGACACAATTCAACATCAGAAGTACTTAGCTACTAGAATGACACTCTCTCAAAAGTTATAGGCTTCCATATCTTGCCTAGTTATGATTCCTAGTTAACAGTGTTAGCTCATGCCATTTGCCCAGCTCAGGGCAGCGTTTTGCTGGTGCTGGACGCCATAATTACGTCATGACGAAAAAAGGATCCATTTTTCATTGATCGATTCTCTCGATTGATGCACACGACTGACTGACTTCTTGCTTAAATCTGGGGCACATTTTGTAAGCATTGTCATGAATTGGAGGAGGACTGGAATCAGTAAAATTTTTCCTTTGTTGTTTAAATTGATCAACAGTGACCTAGTTCCGCTTGAACAATCTAAATGGCAAATGCCAGTGCAACATATGAGGGATCTAACCTTGTAAAATAACCTGCAATTTTTGACCGATTTACTTCAACGGCACATCACATAACTTTAGCTAGCCACTAATATGATCAACTTACTGACTACGATCATAAACACGAAACATGTAAATACAACATTGATACAATCGCAAAACAAAAGAAACACTACCTTTGCCACTGCCATCTCAAAATCTTCTTGTGTCACGTGAACTCGTCTTTCTCGTAAAGCATACATCCCTGCTTCAGTGCAAACACCCTGAAAACGAGGCAGAAGATAAAAGACTAGTGGCAGGAGTAATCACGACTACTTAATGCTAGTGGTCAAAACAGAACTACGGGAATAAAATTATTCAAAATTGGTGGCAATCGTAAGGATGCCTCTAAAAGCCAGTTGGTAAAATTTGCCAACTTTGTACAAACTACTTAGGACTGAAACAAATAAACGAAGACGGGACAAGGTGCTGCTCATAAACCAGCAGCTGTAATGATGACAAAATAAATGGGAGCAACCAATGTGCACCAGCTCTCAAATAGATCAAGGAGAAGTATACAAGGGTATACTAGTAGTATTCCAATACCTAAGCCACTATCTTAAAAATGTTGTCGCTACATGAGCAGCCGAGAGCAACACACCTAAAAACGACCTTAAATCTATTTGGTCGTCATACAACCAAATCTGCTTAAAACACTAGTCTCCACATGCTCTGTCATAAACACACGACAACAATTTATTAACATCAAAACACATTATTTTATATGGCTACTGTTGCACACGGTGATGATATCCCTTACCTTTATTTCAGCTCCTGAAGCGCCTGGCATAGTTTCAGCAATCTTTCGAAGATTGATTCCACGTGTAAGATTCATTTTTCTTGAATGTATTCTTAATATATCATAACGTGCCTGTGAAAAATCATGACACAAATATAAATATTGATACACAATGGTATGAAGTTGAAGCAACAATGCATCGCGGGTTGACTACCTTGTTAATACCTAAAAACTAAAGCAATCTACTACTATCAAATGATATTTATTCACAAATTACAAAGGTACAAAAAAGTCTCGATAAGGACTTCACACAATCTGCTTTGACACATGCTTACGAAAAAATGCTCCCGCCTTATCCAAAAATTGTGTCGAGATGACGTTAACAGACCAAAGCTTGAGATTCTTCACTGGATCTTCAAATGCACGAAGGTCACTTAAAACTACGGGCAACTACCATAAATCAGCGCAAGATCGATTACCATCAACTAGCACACAGACATTTGAGCAAAGAATCTGTTTTCCCCTTATACCTAAATTTTGTATTATTCAACATGTTTACTTAGACGTTGACTACATACCTCTTCATTTGGCGCTGGAAATTCTATCTTTCTGTCTATTCTCCCTGGTCGTAATAATGCAGGGTCTAGAATGTCAATGCGGTTTGTCGCCATGATCACTTTGATGTTTTGAGTAGGTTCGAATCCATCAAGCTGATTCAGAAGCTCTAACATTGTCCTTTGTACTTCACTATCACCTACAAGTGAACAATAACAACAATGAAATAACAACTAACTGACAACACTAAAACAGCTATTTCTACATTCCTTTGTGCTTTCGTACTCAAAGGGAAAAGTCAAACATAAATGTTAATAATCAGAGGCAACCAAGTTATTGTTCAAGTCTTCCTACCAAGAGACATGTCCAGTTCTCTGTCTGTCATCTATCATTACGACACAGTGGTTAATGACACGTAGTGGCGCAGTCTCATCTCCTGTGGATCAAACTGCAATTTTGAACCAAGGGTATCACTATCTGCGTACATATCACTTCTCATACTTCAAGAGATACGTGTAATCAGTTTAGTCCCGTAATTCTGACAAACTGCTTGTTAAAAGACGTAATCAAAACAAGTAAAGCACTCTACATCCATATGGCAAAACAATCATTAAAAAAGTTAATCATAAATGTAACTTTTCGCATATTACGGTACAAATGCCTCGTAGCTGAACATTACCAAAACACTGGTCTTGGTCGACTGAGTGGAGGCCATGGATGTCTGAAGTTTAACATGTCTTGAGACGTAAGCTTTTTCTGAGCTACGTTTCGAGAGAGCCTTCTCCTTCTTCTGAGACTAACGATGAAAGAAGGATCTCTCGAAACGTACCTCAGAAAAAGCTTGCGACTCAAGACATGATAAACTTCAACCATCCATAACTCAACATTATGTTCCAAGGTGGTAAAAGTTAAAACATCTTCTTTGCTTGTGTTCTCACTCTAAGATACAATACTGCACAATAAGCATGCACACAGTACCTCCTGATCCACCAGAATCAATCCTTGTTGATCCAATGGAGTCGATTTCATCCATGAAAATAATTG
The DNA here is from genome assembly GCA_024741275.1 of Chironex yamaguchii. Taxonomy (NCBI): domain Eukaryota; kingdom Metazoa; phylum Cnidaria; class Cubozoa; order Chirodropida; family Chirodropidae; genus Chironex; species Chironex yamaguchii. Next base: position 11,366 of record JANTCA010045702.1, read on the forward strand.
ACGGCGCATGCTCCCTGTGACAAAAGATCCAAATGATTGTTAATAGACAAGCATCGCCCAAACACCATAAACAGCAACTGTCGCGCATAAGAAAGTGGACCAAAAATTGTTGAATCAACATGAATCCGTACTTTGTACAACAAATTGGTTTCACTGTGCCTTTGAACAGCAGGATATTTAGCTTCTCTTTTTGTATATTATCGCCACTATCCACCTCCTCCCGCCCCTTGCCCCCCAAATAGTCACATCTCAACAAGAAAACGTCACCTTGTCCCGTTTCTACAGTTAGCTTGTGTTTATCACATTTAACTTGGAAGCTGATGGTACACCTACCTTGCCAAGACAAAAAGTTCTCTGACCATCCTTGATCCCTCACCAATAAATTTCTGTACAAGTTCAGATCCAGATACTCGAATAAAGGTGCATTCTGTGTGGTGTGCCACTGCACGAGCAAGCAGCGTTTTACCAGTTCCTGGTGGGCCATACAACAAAACACCCTAGAAAAGGAAGAAAAAAAACCCCAACAACATGAAAGATAATAAATCACAAGGAACAAAGTATACAAGGAGACAGGTCTAAGGAGGCTATCATGAAGAATGTTAACTACAACCAATCTATCACATATAAGTGGCCTTAAATACAACATTGATCTGTGGAATCCTCAAATGCTCGCCTAAGACTTTCAACTGGTTTTCTACTTTCTAATACCACCGACGTCAACAAATATGGCACCAAGATGATCCCTGATTTACATTGTGAGGATGATAGTAAAAAAATACGGTCTAACATGAGGCACCATGATCATCTAAATACAAACATCTATAGCACAACTTACAAAATGCGGGTTTCAACTAGCTCTGTTTTATTATTGGCAAAAGATTTGGAGTAATTCGGTAATTGGTAATAAATGAAATCAAGTGGATTAAAATCTGCACACAGAAAACAGTGACGTTTTCATGCGGATGGTTTAGTTTACAGGCAATCAAGTATTGTGTAACTGGGATATGTAACGTAGACAGTATCAACAGAGTCATTGGTTAACTTCCAATTCAATCTTTTCAAAATAAGTTCAAACCCATTGATGCAGGTTGAAAATAAAATAGTCTGTAACTGGTTTTTTGATCACTTCTGTTATCCAGGTTAGATGTAAAGAAAAGAAAAAAGACCCGGACTCGAGAAAAGGCTAGCACCCACGCGTCTATCAGGATAGTCAAATTTAATAAGATTCAGCTTGTCATTAGAATGGGCGAGATACCACAAAAATCAGTTGGTATGTGCTCGGTCTCATCTCTTCAACGTGTTCGGCATCGTCTCCTCAACTTTGGCTTTCAAATAGCAAATAATTACACATAATTCTAAGCAAGATCAAATAAATGACAGAGTGACATCTTTAGGTGAGTTTAAGAAATAATAAAGTAGACTATTTCTTCTTCGTACATTGCCTTACGAACCGATGGTTTATCTAAGCTAGCAAGATTGTCCCGTGAAACTATTCCAAAAGTTCAAAAAGTAAATGTTCAGTAAAACCACCTTTTTACACCTATATTTTACTTTAGTGGTTGAAGCTTTCTTTTTCCTGGAAAAACATAGAAGTGCAAATAAATTTTAATGCAAGCTGCTATCATGTTCTATCCAAAGCCAACAACGAATTATATTTCCACTTCAATTCTGTTTGACTACATTTAATAAAAAAATGATACGGTGATAAGTATTCTTATCAATGTACTTCAGAATGTTTATACAAGTATAGACTGTACAATGTCAAGGTAGCACTCGTAAAGGTTACACGTTGATCTATGAGACAATATGGCTTCACATAATCTGATGAATGATTAACTCCCACCTTTGGCTGTGCTATACCAAGAGCTTCGAAAAGTTCTGGATGTTTCACTGGTAGTTCTATGACCTACAAAGAAAAGCAAATATTACTGCATGATAAAATGTTGAACTTGGTGTGACAATAGAAAAAAGTTAATAAATCAGAAATAACCCCCTAGAATTTCAGTCTGTAACAACCCTGACTACCCCACTGGTCAAGCACTACACCCATAATACTACTAAAGAAAAAAATATCTAAGCACGGTAAAACACATGTGGGCTGCTTACGAGACTCAACGTCCTTAGCTATGAGCGTGAGTAGGAAACACCAGCCGACGTTTGCTGTACCATGCCAAGTAAACAGAGAGGCAATACTTCTGCAATCTGCTCTGAATGACATGGAAAACTACTATAGGTATTCAACTGAACAGCTCATGTATAGAACAGAACCAAAAGTATCATCATGCTTAATCTGATAGTAAGATATAGAGCAAGAAGCAAAAAATAAAAAAGGATACTTTATTTAATATCAGCATACAAAAGCCACAAGATAAACCAATCAGTAGGCAACAGAGAAATGTGACGCAACAAGTTTAAGGGCAAAATGTTTAAACGATTTTTTGACCACGGAACAAGCACTGCGAGGTCATATGAGAATGCAATCGATACTTTTAGTAATAATAACAGTGACAAAAACCCTTCCGAATTGTACGAACATCCCCTGGCCAAAAACGCCTAAATGTTGTTACTTTAGCATCATTCTGTTAAAGAATCTAAGGAAAATACATGTACCAAAATCTAGCAGCATACAACCATGAATCACGCACACCATTTCCAGGTTGCATCTGGTTTGCCTGGATTGCAACGTGAAAGTAGGTTGAAAAAAGAAAAGGATAGGTTGACCAGTGGAACATGTTAGCAACAAGAGACAAACCTGATTATCATGTTTGCGCATCCTACCTTATCAAAATTGTAAATAAAAAAAACTAGCAAGGATTATTGTGCGTGACACTGAAGTAAGTTCTATTACACCCACTACTGTCTACCTGACTTCAAAAAGAGTGCTACAGTAAACATTAACTTACTTCTTTAATTTCTTTTATTTGTTTGTCCAACCCTCCAATCATTTCATAAGTGGAATCTGGAACTTTTTCAACCATCATTAAACTGACCAAAGGATCAACCTATAAAATAAAAGGTGCAAAAGCAAATATAAATAGCTATAACGAGCTAACAAAGACATGTAGATATAACAGTTAACAGAGATCCCTGCAGTAGAGCAGAATTCTTCCTGTTGCCATGATACTCCGATCAGTTGTGTAACTCGAAGAAATCAAAATTCTAATCCAAGACTAAGCTAAGATGGTTTTGGTTGATATTAATTGGTACTTTATAATTAACGGGTCATTTCCATACACACTCTTCCATGAAACGTAAGAGCAGCACCCAATACAACAAAATGTTTTTAAGGCAATCAACAGCTTTGATGAAAAAGTATGTGTCTGTTACACTGCCAATTAATGTTAACAAAAGAGGTCATACCTTATTTGGGAGAATCTTGTGTAATGTATAACTATCATTTCTCAATGCCACTCTAGAATTTGTAGTGACCTACGATATGGAACAAAAATTTAGAGAACAAAAGAACACATTGCGTATCTTTAACACTGTAGTCCACAAAATACATTCAGGGTTAATAAAGTTCCTTAGTGGCGAGTAAAGAGCATACGTGAGCTAGATGGAGAACTTCAACAACTAGGCTGTGCCATACAAATTCCAGTAGTAAATCCTCCAAAAATATACCTCTTACAGCTTGGGATATTTCTCTGAGCCTATATTCCATCAAAGCTTAATTACATTCATCTTACACCAAAGTAATAACATTTCTGCAAAGTAACTGCTTATATAGGTTTGAGAAGTCCATCTTGAGAAGCCAGTAGAAATCCAGAACAGTACAGAATGCTATAAAACACAGTAGAACATTGTAGAAGCTTTTCGAACAATACAGAATCAAATGGAACTTTCTACAAGATTTATGTAAGTATTGCATCAGTATTGTTTCTGCTGCACAGTGAAGGTTTCTAGAAGGTTCTAGATACACGCAACATGTTGTAGAAGGTTCTAAACGTCCATAGCACAAATCAATACTTTGACCAAAATAGTATCTGAATGACACAGCTGGTTCCAGATGATGCATTATAGAGAGTTAAGTGGGAAATACCTTTAAACAACAAACTGCAATACACTCTTATCCACTACAAAATAGAATATGCTGAAAAGGATTCACCTCCATCAGCACCTAAACTGTAGTAGTTTGCAGTAGTTTGTAGTAGTATTTTTTAGACAAGACTACTTCTCAACACATTTTTCAGTTTTGCGTTAAAAGGGAACTTCTCTCAAATCAAAAAGAAATTTTCAGAAACATAACAACATAAGGCCACCATGTATACATCTTGTCTTACCACCTACATCCAATGCAACCAGCACATGTGAGTCACAGGGGAAGCTATTGGCCATTTCAAACACAAAATACTTAATCAAAAGCAAAATGCTGATGCTAAAATTCAAGTGAACGGCCATAATACAAACAAGCTTGCTTCCACACGAAAAACAGGAAGGTTATTTGCTGAAGTTGATCAGACCAAACATAGACTTTGGACAGAGTTGTCAGAGATCTACATTTATGGTGCATTGATTGTTGCCAAGAGGGAAGTAAGCAGATGCAGAAAACATCATTACATCCACTGCAAACACATGAAATGAATACAGAAAAAATTAGTAAAACCTGTACCTGGCCAATATCTATTCCTTTGTCTAGATCCACTACGTATTTACCCTCAGGGTGAATCTGGAAGAATAAATGTAGACATAGTGAAAGTAAAACAATCAAAAATATAAATCTAAAGATACTCCTACAACTGCCACACTGTAACAATGACATGGTTAGAGGTGACAGTATCCAAATGGCAACAAAAAAAGGCAATCAAGTGTGCAACCAATTAGTATTGAAATGTTTTAAAACTGGCAATGACTTATTAAAGATTTACCCAAATCTTGACAATCCTCCAAGCATATGACTAGGACTGAAAATCACCCAGAATTTCCTACTGTGTTCATAGAAGGTACAAGTGATGTCACTGAATCCTTCGCATATCTTGGTTATGTTATAAGCAGTCCTTGCCTTTCCACATCTGCTGATATTGACATGCTAATCGGAAAGGCAGCCAACAGGCACACAACTTTAGAAACATGTCTTTGGTAAACATGATTTATCTATCTTGCTAAAGATGAAAAGTTACAATGTGTCTTTTATGTCAGTCCAGCTTTGCTGCCATAATAATAATAAAACCTCAATCAACTGGTGGTAGAAACAGCCGTATACAATGTTCGTAGCATGTGTCAAGGATAAACCTCAACCAATTATGCCACTCAGTTTGGCAAAATAAAAAGTCAGACAGCTGACTGTGGGTCAGGAAGGCCACCAAAAGCACATGAGATATTGTCATCAATGAGGATCAGGCAAGCCAAATGGAAACCTATGGCTCTGTAAATCAAATGAACAACTTTGCTGATATCATCACGGGGCTGGCATTGGACTAGGATCAGTGGAAGCAAAATACATGAGGACAGGCCACAGGAGATGCATCTGCTCTTATGTCAAGTAAGTCAAGCACATAAGTGTAGTCTTAATAATTCAAGCAGTTTGACACTCTACCTTACTTCATCCTCTTACAAAATCTTAATAAAAATTTGGAGCATGTAAAAACCAGAGTTCTCCATTTCTCCAACATGGGTGACCAAGATAAGGATTTCAAATGAGAATATTTGATCTATAGATGTACGTACCTTTACCAAAACCTTTTTCTTATCCATTGGTTTCACAACTTCTCCAACATATGAACCCTGCTCTTGGAGTAGCTGGAGCTCTTCTCTTAGTAGTCTGACTGTAAAAACAAAAAATGCAGAAAGTAAAACATATACCTACAACTACTTGTTTAATGTGAAAATAATGATTTCCTAGTATCACGTTTGATCATCAGCATCATCTTCATACACTGATTCTTAGTGTCTACAAGTGCCCTGTCAATATTTCTTCTTGCATTTACGTGGAGCCTAAATATGCCACTTTTAGTAATTAAGTAATTACTGAAGACAATAAACTTTTAGCTAGGCTTGCCCAATATGCTGCTTACCGTAATCCATATATCTGAAAATTATCAATAAACACAAAGTGTTAATCACATACCTTAATTCTGTACAAATTTATGTTGTTGAAATAGTAGTTCATGTTACTAATCACATGGCACTGCATTTATCAATATTAGGTTGTAGGTATGAGTCAATGCCAGCTGGTAATCACGTGAAACACCCATGCTTTCTTGGGCTACTTTTGTGCTATCGTCTGTAATATCAGTGTCTGTAATTTTTCTGAGTGAGTTAGTCTGCTTTTGCTCTGCTGTTTAACACCTGATCGTTCTTTCTTATATGTAATTTTGTCATCCTGTTTATAACTGTGTTTTTGCTAGAAACAATTTAATGTCTAACCCTGCGTGTGCTACAAAGATGGCCAGAACTCTAATATTTCTAAATATGTAACCTGGACTGCTACATTTCACGTAAAGAATCAATTTTTTTAACTCTAAGAATATGCTTTGAGTTAATCATCTTTAGAAGCATGCCCAAAAGTCTGCTATTTAAAGATAAACAATTCTTTCCTACCTTTTGCATTTAATTCATTCCGTTGTGCTTCTAACCGTCTCAGATTTTTTATTTTTTCAGCAACCACTATCTACAGACAAGGCAGGAATTGAAAAAATGAAAACGACAAACACCAACGTATAGGCATAGTGCAAGATTTGCATTCAGAGTACCCATTTGCATTAAGGGTACCATTGCAACAATATGTTATAGTTTTACTGCATAATATGAAGTGTAGAGATCCAAATCTTCAGAATAAAAAGCTCCTGTCCACTGGGTTGACTGCTTGTGCTATGAGTTCAAATAGTGTATATATTCATTTAAAATGTTCTATTAACTAGAGGGGGGTAGCCGGCAAATAACAATTGGAAGGCACAACCCAGTGACCAGGGTGGTGATGTCAATGAAACTCATGTATAAATTCAACTGATTCTTCAACTGACTCAACTCTTTCTTAAATGTACTTATAATTAATACGTTGGTCTACACTAATATTCTTTTTTACTACATTTTCATATTACTAAAACAAAACACATCACATAGCTTTGCATTTTGTGAACAGTGACAGCCATCGCTTATTTTTGGACAAAGTCATTTGCAATATCACGAATATTCAGTGTGCCAGTTTTCTCTTTGTGTACATGTAAAATCATATGGTGATTCAACTGATCCTGCTCCATGGTTTGTCTGAGAAATGTTTTGATCCTTCTCAGAGCACTGAAATAACCCTCACTGACTACACGATGTAATTGGCATGACAAGAATAAGTTTGCCTAAGTTGATCACTTGACCATACAGTATGGTACCATCTTTCCAGCTGCTTTTTCACAATGTCCATAAAATCGCCTTGAAAATTTGCGACATTGCGCTAAAATCATACTCAAAAGCTTTTTTCGTCTGACACTCCTCAGAGTA